>VZTH01013972.1:91167-113510 GCA_013397815.1 Aleadryas rufinucha
TTTTTTCTCCCGCATTTTTTTTTTTTTTTTTTTTTTTAATCGTTTTTTCCCTTTAATGATCTTCCTCCCTCCTGCCTCTCTGCAGAGTTGCACGGAAAAATGCTGCCATCCAGCGGCATTCCCAGAAAGAATTCCAGAGACGGGGAGTTGAGGGTCCGGAGAGCGAGACCCACCCCACCCCCACCCCCCCCACCTTTATCTTCCCAGAGCAGAGGGGCAGCAAAGGGGGTTCAGGAGATGGAGTTTTAAGGCTCGCTGGCACTCTGAATTTCACTGGTAGACATGATTTTCTCAAATCAAAGATGTGATAACTCTAAGGATCCTGCAAAGCACATTGATTACTCATTACTGAATCCAGTTTGCTTACAGGCAAACGGACTTTCTGTAACTGATGCACTTGAAAAGACCTGATTTTATTTCCTTAGAATGGTCTAAACAGAACTGTATAACAATTGACTAAAAATCCAAATATCTAATTTTATAAATGTAATTAGAAAGAAAAAAAAAATCCAACTTTGATGAAAAGTACTTCCTTTTCTGTCATTGGGAATTATTTTCCCAGCACCCAAAAATTACCAGTTTCTTAGACTGAAAGAAATGCAGTCTGCTAACATGTTATAGAAGACTGATTTTTTTTTTCCCCTAGGAATATTTAACATTATTCAGCAACTTACTCAAGGACAAATGTCCACAGTCTATGAGTTATAGTTTTAAGTCATTAATCTAGGTTTTCACAATCCATTAAGGCTTCGGAGACCTTTCCATCACTTTGTTAAAAGCTTGAAAATATCTGTTCCATGTCAGGAAACTGTGTGTATAAACACATAGTTATATAGCCAATGTTGCTGTCTCTGGAATGGGAAGACAGGAACGGCTAGAGCAAAACCAAACCTTTTAAACAAGCACATACACTTGCAGAGAAGGTCAAAAATGTTCAAATTTAAAAAAAAAAAAAAGGTTATTTATTTATCTTAGGGTAAAGGGATTTTGCATACCATCATCACTTAAAAACACATATGTGCAAGACTAATGCACCAAGTTGCTTTTGAAAAATTAACATGTTTATGGACCTTTGTTTTGGCTGTGCCTTTAGCAGTTCATGCTGTACAGCACATCCAGGCTGAGTTTTTGCTGCCTTCTTGCTCCAGGAATCTCCTCCACCAGAAATTCCAAGCTTGGCATGAATGTGGCTCTGTTATTCAAGACAGAGTTTTATACTTAAACATCTGCTTCCAGAGATAGGCACAGCTCTCTCCCTGCCTTCTGCCCCCAAAGGGTGAATTTGGAACATTTCCCATGGCATTCCCAGAGGCTAGCGCTCCCCAATGTCCAGCACCCAACATCCTGCCCCTAGGTTGTCTCCCATGGAACAGCTGACCCTCTCTTCTCTCCCTTCTTTGGGACACAGCAACCTATCAGAAATAAAGCCAGGGGCTTTTATTCTGGTTACAATAAATTATTTACTAATTTTCCCCAGCTTGCAAAGTCTTCCCACATGTTCAACTTTTCAGTCCCTTTTCAGACTGAGTGCATAACTGCCCACTGCACAGCCCCAGTCCTCCACCAATGAACAGCCTCCCCCAAGGAAGCAAAATGCTGACTGGATCATCCACACAATACTCCAGTGTGAGTGGATGGAGTCAGACTGGGGGCTGGCTGGGTTTCTGTTAGACTGTCAGCTAGGGGGTAAAGCACCAACTCTAGATTTCGAGGCCATGTCGAGATTCCACCTTTTGTGGGAACAGATAGGATGGAATTGAGCTGCGGGCCGTGGGATGTGCCTGCAGAATGCCATGACAGGACAAAGAAGCTTGTCTCCGCCTGACCTTGTGGGGAGATGACACAGGGCAGAGTCCTGCAGAGCCTGCCGGAAGCTGCCGGAAGCTGCCGGACTGGTGGGCAGCACGTGATCACCCCCACATAGGGACACTGAGAAAGTGTACTACTGACATGGCAAGGTGTGATAGGTTGCTTAGTGGTGAAAAATATGATATAAGGAAATAGGGGGTCTTGAAGCAGTGTATAAAACCAGCTCGTTTCGCTGAATAAACGTCTCAGATTCCCTGGCGGTCTGAGTCTGTGCCTTAGTCATTACGTCAACCTTTCATACCATACTGAAGTCCAAATGCTCCTCTGAACCACCGAAAAGACACCTACCTCCACATGTACCCATGAAAGAAAGCTGAGATAGGAAACTACTTGCCTCAGTGTAAATATGCATCTTAGTTTCTGCTTCATGTACTTCATTCCCAGTATAAACCATTTTCAGTAATCCCATTAAATTAAACTGCAGGCCTGCATGTAAATTCAAGAATTTTTTTATTACTGGAGCTTAAATTTTCCATTCATGCAAAGCCTATATAAATAGCTCCATTTTAAATCAAACATCATCAACCAAAAGGCTCAGCCTTAAAAGCAAGGCCAGTATGCCTACATACAGGACCTACAGGGACATGCTCACAGTGTGTGGTAAAGGAACATATATTCCATCCATGACAGATAATGGAAGACAATTGGGTTAAATCTACTGCTGATCACTCCCTATGCCTATTTGTTCACATAGTTTCTCCATTATGATCTCCTCAAAAAATGTCTTCCATCCTTGCCAACAGTTGGCTCTCCCCAGCTAGATATTTTGCAAAATCCTTTATCATTCCTGTTTACTGTGTGTCTACTCTTTGATTAAACATGACTTTACACTTCCCAGAGGTGTTGCTGTGGTATGTTTTAAAAGGATGAAGAATTATCAAAATATGAGAAGACTGTCCTTTGGGCCTATCCAAAGCCATTAAAATCCAGCAAAGTTCAAGAAAAGACAGATTCGTATTTCACAAGCCACTTTTTGCCCCCTATTTTTTACACATCCCTTTACTCATACTAGTTGCATGAGCCAGTTTCTGCTAATTTTGCAAGAGTTGAGAGACCCAGATTGTTAAAACATTCTGTTTACTGGCCTGCAAAAGGTCATCTCTTTCAATGGTTGTCATTAAGCCCATTACTGCACAATTTAATCATAGATGCTTAGAGAAAACACTCAAAGCAAAATATCACAATCAACATGCCTAAGTGCATTACATAACAGATCAGTAGAATGGAAGCTTCCAATTTCCTGTCAATATGACTGAGTAAATTATTTTCTTGAGTAGACTAATTACTATGAAATGTCTCAACCAAAACCTCTCCTAAACTCCATCTATCAGTCATTTACTACATGCATCCTTGTCAGAAGAAATACCCACTTATCTGCTCCATTTAGAATAATGAGACTAATGAGTTGATAATTGTTATTTACCAAAATCCTTTATAAAAAGTAATGAAGGAAAAGTAACTGTTACATCAAGTAAGTAGAAAAAGACACTCCCATGGGATAGCCTTTCTATGGGAATTGCATTGCTAGCAGTGAAAATTTCACGGTGTGGACAAAGAGTAAGTCAATAGAAGCAGCATATTTCAGTCTAACTGATGGAGTAAGCAAGGTATGGATTCCCACCTTCCCAGGATGTTTTTGTTGAGCTATGCAGAAACATGCAAAGGTAAATCAGCATGAGACTGTTAAAGCAGTTCTGACACCACTAAGTCATACCCCACACCTAAGCAGGACTCCTGTCACATGTAGCAGAGCATTTGCACATCACCAATAGTGCCTTTGCTTACCTCTCACTTTCAGTTCATAGCACTTCATCCTTCCAAGCACTGTGCAAACACTAATGATTTTTAAATAAATAAGAAAATAGAACTGGCATAATAGTAACACTGCCTGGATCGGAGCTATGACGAGATAGCCACCACTCTCACAGATGTCTCNTAGAATGAAGGCCAAGTCTGGTGGAATGTTTTGCCCAGGGCTGCAAGCAATAAATCCATGCAATACAAGATAATCATATAGTCAAACTGAGGATTCAAAAAACACCTCACATCTATGCCAGTAGCACAGAGGAAACAGTGAATCCACCAACAGCTGTCCGAATATTTAAGGGTGCTTCAATCTTAGATCTTTATTTCAAAAGACTTATTAATAACAACCCAAAAAAATCCACTTCAACTGAAAGAAAAAGATTAAAAAATCTTGAACCTGAAGTCCTAATGGTCTATGCCAAACAGCATTATTGGGTTGGGAATGCATTCCTTCTCAAGATATCAGATGTCAGAGTGGAGATGGTAAAGCATGTAACAAATAGAAATAAATCTGGAACTGGAGCTAAAGTGAGACTTTATAGAGTGAGACATTGGTAGAATACACCAATGAGTTTTTATCATATACCGGTCCAGTTTATAGACTCTTCCCAAAGCACCCAGAATTAGTTTCTATTGAAAACAGATCATTTGGTCTGAGCAATACTACTGTTTTCCTGTTCTGAATCCCTTTTCCCTCACATTTATAAGTCCTTTGCAGATGACTAAAAAAGAAGAGATTGAGATCCCACACTATTGGAATGACAATATTTTCGAAGAGGCAAAACTACATGCAAGAGCTATGATATTTCTTTTTCCCTGTCTTTGTCTTTTATAGAGAGTTAGACAATTTCACTGCATGTTGATAAGGTTATACTACAGGATGGGAATCTCTAAGGAATTATTCAAAAGAAATAGTACTCAATAAAAATTCCTGTATTTGAAAAGTTGTAACTAATATGTCCCATGTGAGACATCAGCTCCACAGATTTGATAATTTTTGGCTCACCCCGAGTCAATGCCTGACTAGTCTGAACACTAAATGATGCAGCTTACACTAACAGCAAATTGTTCAGCAGGACTGGTCAGAGGAAGGAAACCCCTTCCACTGAAAAAGGTAGCACTTGCAGTAGGTTTTTCATCCCAGCCTCATGATGAAAGCATTCCAAGAAAAGATGTTGATTTGTTTCTGATTTCTTAGGTAAGATGCCATCTTTAACAGATAAGAAAAGACTTCCTGTCTTGGGTATCTACCAACACTGAAGCAGCCATAGAACTTGAAGAAATATTTTATTAGTATGAATATTTTCCTGTCAAAAAATTGATCTGGTTGAAAACTGCATGTCCTTTTATAACAACATGCCTACCCAACAAATTCAGGAATGGAACAACATGTCCATTTCTTACATTTAAGTCACCTTGGAGATGTTTTGGTTTAGATTAATAATTTGTATTCTTTCAAAAGTTAGATATTCCCATTATGGAGAAAAACCTACCTTATAGAATTATGCAAAGAGGGATTGAGTTTAAATCATAAGCAGAGATTTGATATGGTTTAAAAAAAAAACAAACTAAAAAAGATGAAAAAATTATAGCCTATACCTATAAATTCTAGTGCACATTTGCTCTATGATTGCTGTGCAGGAATGCTGGGAGTCTGTCTACAAACAATTCACATAGAAAAACATTCTAAAAATACCTTAATCTCTTTGCAATTTATTTCAAATGTCTTTGTTACAAGGACTTTGGTTAGCTGAATGGGATAAGTGTACAATTTGGAGACAAGTGTTATTATCAGAACATTATTGAAACTGTCTCAACAACTGACTATAAGTCAAATAAGAAAAGACACTGAAAAGGATTTACAGTTTCCAGCCCAGCCCTGCCCTTACCTCCTACCCCTACACATAGTCCTTGACTACTCTGGCTGAAGACATTGGACCCCTTTTGAGGAGCTTATAGCTTTGAAAATTAAAGCAAAGCCTAACCTTTTTCTGAGAGTCTCTCCTCCTGTCCTTGAAAATTTACCTGAGGTTAGCAAAAGCCAAAAACATAAAGGTCCCTCTCTTTTTGCTGCAAGAACAGCAAATCACATGAGAAAAGTAGCAACATGGGATTGTATATTCTCCAGGATTTCTCCATCTAAAAACTGGGTGATTAACTGTCCACGTTGCTGCTTCCAAACACTTTGCCAAGCTCCATTGTAATAACTAATTCTGTAATATTTAGAGTCACCAGAAATAATTAATGTTTAGTATCTATAATTTTTAAATGGGACAAATAGAAACCATGTTAAAACCAAAATAAGAACATACACTGAAGAGTGTTGGCTTGAATGGAAGGGCTTTAGTTAAAATGATGCAGAGGTTTGCTAAATTCTGAGAATATAAGGAAGATATAGAAGATCTTAGAAGTGGACAGAGATGCATTTAGCAATTTTAAAAAATAATATTGCAATAAATTAAACAAAGAAGTCCCTTCACAAAAACATTGAAACATATACCTTAGAGTCTAGATACAAAATTCATTGTAGATATGGGAATTCTTCTTTTATCTCTAGGCAGTCATGTCTATCTCTGCAACAATGAGCACAATAATCCTGCTTATGAAGTGGATTCATATTCTTCATGCTTTCTATTAAGCCACCCATATGTCTGAATACTTAAGCAAGCATTTCTATAAACAAACAGTGACTATTATATCTTCTCTTCTTATTACATCTTCTTTTCCCTGAGATATTTCTACACCTGTACAATGTTGCTCCTTAAATTACTCACCACCTGAAGCCTAAAACAATTCAGCACTGCTTTGAAGCTGATGAAAAACAGGTTATAATTCTCTTTAAGAACAGAGGATGGAAAAATAATCCCAAACTTGTCAACTGTGGATTTGATCCAAATTTCAGAAATTTAAGGACACTGAAAAAAATAAACTGTTACTCAGACACCCATAGACTGTTTTGTTAGGAAGAAAGAATAGTTTACTATTGGCACAGGATAACCCACACCTGGGGATTTGAATTTGTCAGATCAGTTGTGCTGATCAGTTGCTTTAGACAGCAACAGGGGTCCCACTGATTGGAGTCTGTTCCAAGTGACATTTCCACCTGAGTCAGGCAAGACTCCCCAAACTGTGGTTCTGCAGATTCCTTCTATCCAGCCACTCCATGGCCTAGACGACCCTCCAGTACATGAATGATCCATTGCTACTGTCTCAAACTTCATAGAAAACACCCCCTACCCATTTTACCTACCTAAAAAATACTGTACTTCATGACCACTTCTGCATCTGTAGAAACAGCTTCGACTGATTCACAAGCATCTTACCAATGCACAGTTTGGTCTGTTTTGCAGCAGGAACCACCTGGGTGTCACTGAGACACCCAGATTCTTCACTGAGCATATTAGTAATTGTATTTAAGCAAAGAAACTGGTCTAAACGCAGGAATAGCTACCTAGGAAAAATCTTCAGGGAAGTCTGAAATGTCCACATGGAAAGCTCCAAATACTTGGTCAAGTATACCCCAAGTATGAGCCAAATACTTAGCTGTGAAGACATCTAGTAGTTCAGTCAATGACTAAGTTTTGAATCAGTTCAGTGTCCCAGACCAGTGCATTATCTCCTCTGCACAGATGACTAAACAAGGAGCTCCAGGACCACCCAGGCTATTAAAGGACTGAAGTGCAGGCACACACACAGGTTGCAACCCTGTTACCTGGCTACAATTAGAACAAACTTGATTTTTTTTTGTTTATAACTTGAATCCCACAGCCCTTGTAACAAAACAATCACCAAGAAAACCAGACAGCTACAGTTAAACCCATAACATGGATGCCCTGAGAAATCCATACTTTCCAGAGAATTCGTCCCCTCCACTAGAGACCACCTTGGGGCTTGCCCACAAAGTCAGCATCTCATTTGCAACACCATTTTACACAGGAGGAAGCAGGACCCTGTGTTGCGAAGCAGAAAATTTGTTCTCACAGCATGATGGTGAAATTACCACGAGATTCCTTAGAGCTCAACTCTACTAAATATAAAGTTGTGCTCAACAGAGCATGGGGCACTGAAAAAAAGTCATATCCTGTCCTAGTAAGTAAATGGCAATGTGCTCATGTTGCAAAATTTTGCTTAAAATAAAGACAACATTTCTCAGAAGGGCCGTAGATATGAATATCATCTCAGCCAGCACTGGGTTTTGTGAGCTGAGAAAATGATGCCTTACATTTATGAATGGTTGCTATTTAAAGGAAAGGCAACATATGGCAAATCTTATTTCAGGATTAGAGCGTTCAGATGGGTTACAGTAGCACCTACAGTGCCTGACTGCTAACATGACTAAGGACAGCCATATGACAAAGCAGGAGAACTGTGTCAGTCCTCATTGCTTTTTCCAGTACTTCATATAAATATACTGGAAAGGTCAAAAAGAGACTATATTTGGATTTCGCTTATCCTGCTATTCCAGTTTCTGCTCATGAACTAGACTGAAGGAGAATTGTGAAACAGTAGACATTTAAAACATGGGATAAACTTGGTAAGGCACTCAGCCATTTGGAACGTAAAAGTAGTTCTGCCAGAGTCGATAGCTCCCTATATCAGCTCCTGAGAGGCAAGTACCTGCATCTCATCTGCACCTGGATAAAATGAAGTGATTGCTACTTCATTTTTGGTTAACTGTACAAATACTGGAGTGATCCCAAAACCCTGAGAATCCATGAAGCCTTTGGAAATCAAGTGGTTTTTTATCCACTGCTGCCAAGATACCATTCTTCTAGAGCAAAAGAAGTTTAAATTCTTAATGTTTGTTCCAGGCAATACTTTCCAACCACAGAGGGACAAGCAAAAGATAAGAGACTGCACCAAAAGCAACACACAGCCTAAGATTTGTAGGCACCAGATTGGAAAGAAATGAAGTTAATCTGGTTTGCCATAAATTAAGAGACAAATTATTTTGTATAATCTTCCCACACAAATTATAATCTTCATTTTTCTTCAGATTTAACTACTGCATGAAATAGAAAAATAAACATCCCCAAGCTGTTAGCATAAAAATTGAGTTGTTCTATCTAGAGACTGAAGCATCTGGTTACTGTATCAGAGGGAACCTGACAAACCTTCCCTTTGACTGGCAGCAGCAGATTTATAACCTGTGTAAGGCAGGTTCATTCTCTACAAGCAAGAATACACAAAAAGCAGATTTTCCAGACTATGATTTATTTGTCAAACGTTTGAACTTTATTTAATGCTTTCAGTAACAACTTGGCAATCTGCAGCCCACTATTTATCTGGCTCTGTTTTCCTAAAGTCGTGTGATTCCTAGTCTGCCATCTTTGATCCTCACCTTGGATTTGTCCTGCTGTCCATTAGCAGAGCTGCTGGTATTCTCAGCAAAGGAAATTATTTAATCCGACTGCGCATAGCAACTGAAGTTCCTGCCTGAAGCACAGATTTGGGTACTTAAAATAGGTAGCAAACAAAAGAGACATTTTTAGAGCAATGGTAAATTAAACTGTCTTCTGGCTCCCCTGCCAGGGCCTTGCAAGACCTGCTCCCAACTTTGCTGTGCCACGGGATTTGGGTCTTTTTGTACTGAAATGAATCTGAGGGACTGATTGTTTAAAACACTACAATTGGCCATGATTCACTCAGTCTAGTAGGCATCATGTCTGGGCAGAAATGTGTTTCAGGCTGAAAAATGGTTCAGCTCCCCTTAAGATGACAGTTGATGCTTTTTCTACTCCATTATTTTTTTTCCCGCACTCACTTTTGCAGCAACAATTCCCAAGATTTTCCTTCTGCCGTAACCCACACTGGGGTGAAGAGTGGGCCATGATCTTTTTTAGGCATATAATGAAACAGTAGAAGACTTTTCTGCAGTTTGTTTTTGTGAGTCCATTTGCTTTTGATTACAAAGCTGTGGAAGTCATCACTTTAATCCAAATCATTTTCCATATACTTACGCCTAAATGATACTCTCTATAATAAATTGCCATATTTTATGTAAACAGTGCAAGCTTTACGTGCTGCTCTAAAAGTTCATCTGTTGAATCTGCCCCTGTCAGGGCCCAGGCATTTTGAATCAAGGCATGAGCTATATTCTCTTGCTGTTTTCAACATTGTGGACAAAAGCCACTTGCGTTTTCCTGAATAAGTATTGCCTTATTGCCAACACTGTAGGAAGGCCTTGTATTTTTTAACATAGACAGAGGCTAAAATTACTAACTAAGCATTCGCTTATGTTTTGCTCCCCATAACAAGACCGACTGAAAAAGCAGCATGCCCTTCTCGCTGTTCCAGTACTTACACCAGCAGGACTGTCATGAATTGTAATGGATGTCTAATCATACCTTGTGCATGTTGTACAGCTCTCTTTCTGATAGTTCAGGCATATTTATCTCAGCTTGCAATTTACTCATGTCAGGCTGTATCCCAGCAGTACATAGTCTGCCTCTTCAAAATGTTGTTTTGCTTCCAGAGAACTGGCAATTTTCCTCCTTCAGTTTTTATCCAAGCTCTGCTGAGTTACCTGAAGCCTCTGCACAGACTTATTATTATGTCCATTTTTGCACCATTCCTGCCTGTACCACCTCTCCCATCCCTCCTTCTGCCACCATGGGCAATGCACACACTGACACGCACTCCCAGGTGTCCGACTCCATGCGCCAGGGATCTGCACAATACTGCATGGGCAGACCATCTGATACATGGGGATAATCTTTTCAAGCAAGCCTTGCCAAAGGCACCTTAGATACAACTCATTATCAAACTTTATCTGCCAGGAAGGTGTGAGCCACTCACCTTTCAAAACTAATAGGCAAGTGGCATTTTTTATAATACTTTGTCTTCTTGAGAGACCAGATAATGTCCTTTCTCTTTCTACCTTTTTCTTCTAATGGATGAGTTTAAGCACACAATCTGCCTCTTTTTCGCCGTCTGGCAAACAAGTCAGATAGCCCAATTAGCTGGATACAGAGAAAGACTAGAAATGAAGACTAATCCAAATTTCATCTAAATTTTGTTGGAAAGGAAAAAAAATGTTACAGAGACCCTGGTTTTTTACTTAACTTTGTGAGGAAAATGTCACTAATTATGTTTTATCTGACAGTAGTGTATCCCAAACAAAACAGCAGTTCAGATGGAGAAGTTTGATCTTGAATCTCTGGTTGATTATTCAGGTTTTGTGGTTTGATTAATTTCATGTGTCTTCTATATAAGACTTTCTACATAGCCCTTTCTGCCTTCAGCCAAATTGTTATGGAAGGTAAAAGCCACAGCTGTCAAGTAAGTATGATTTAACCACTTCAAGCTAGCAAAGAAGATAGCAAAGAAAGTCTCAGTGAAATGGAAAAGCTTTCAAGCATGACCCAAGCCACCACCTGCTCTGAGGGAGCATCCAGCACACAGAAAATATTTGTCTAACCTGATCCTTAATTTTTTTTGGCATCCACCAAACACTCCCCATGTAGCCTAAGTGTTTCATCAGGCTAACAGGTAGAAAGTTTTCTTTGCTGATATCAGAACTAAATTGAAGCTTCTTATTTTTCACTGTATAAACATAAATTAAGTTAATTTCTCCCTCTCATAAGCAGTAAGAAAGACTGAGCATTGCATTTTGTTATACAGTCTATAAAAGAAATAGCTAAGGAGCTATTAGGTAACAAACCCCATTCTCTTATTTTTCCTATCAGGCCACAGTTTCTTAACACCTTACTATTCTTGTTAGTTTTTTCTCAGTTCCCACATTAGAAAAAAAAAAATTATTTCACAAAGATTTATATTCACATCAGGCTATCGTGCTGTGATTAGTCCTTGTAATAAAGCACTGGAAGATGTTTACAGTACCAGGAGCCTGGGTTCAGGCTTCAGAAGTCTCTCTTTAAAGGGCATCTTGCCCAAGGCATCCAAATTAAGTGATGTTTCCCTACTCAATTGCCTCCATCACAAGTGCTGTTTCTCAGTTAGAAGCATGTACATTTATGGACTCCCAACTGAAGCATATTTCTCATCACCAGCAATAACTGCCACACCTGGTACACAACAGTTCTGCCATTTGTCCTTCCTTCAGCTTCTTCACTTGTGGATGCAACTGTCCCAGAGCAAATGTCCTTTTAAGCTCACCCCTTTCCCTCTCCCATCCCCACAGCTTACCTCAGCTGCTAATGGTCAGCAGAAAACAGAGCAATGCCCATGAAGGATCCTTTCCAATATGTAAGAATAGCAGGAGAGCTAAAAAAGGAGACAGGAGGGAAAAGGAGACAGCAGCTAGCTTCCAGGACACTAAGGGAGTGCACACAATCATCATCTTCTCTTTATCACAACCCAGAATTACACCACTACATGCTGTAAGATTTGCTACTTTGTCCAGCTTGCAGTGGCTCCAGTGAGGTTAAGGTGTAGGAAAGAGGGCAAATCCAGAAAGGGAGAGCTGCTTTAAAAGCACATATTTTGCAAATTTTTAATTCAGCTGTCCTACACAAGAGTCACTGAGATGCAATCAGCCTTCCAGCCCATTTCCTCCCTTTGCTTCCACTGATTTCAGCTTGTTAAATAATTCTTCACAAGGAAAAAGATGGGAGAGGTCAGTGACTGATCAGAAACAAACCTGAGCCAAAAAAGCACATGCCAGACAGCAAACACTCCTGCACTGTCTGTCAGATGGACAATGTGGGACGGTATCAAGCTGCATTCATTTCCTGTGATCGCAATCTTTCTAGCTCCCACAGTAAAAACTGAGACCACTGACATGCCAGAACACCAAAGAGGCATCAGCAAAATTATTTTCATTTTGCATCCAGAGAATCTCTGTGGATGCTGAAAGGCTTTCAGCAGAGAAATCTTCCAGCTTTCTGCAGTATTTTGTGAGACTGTAACATTTCATGAGAGCTCTGTCTTTCCCATACAAGCTATTCAAAACAATATTACGGGTTTCTGTAACCTATTTTGCACCTGCAGTTGTTTGTAGAATTGTTATGATACTGACTAGAGAAATGTTTTGAAATGGCGGTTGTAGAATTTGACCAATCACCCTAGGAGGTGGGTGACTACAGGTCCAATGAACTCACAGCATGCCAGAGCACTAAGGTATAAAAGGGGTGATATATAATTGAATAAAAAGCTTCTTCTCTCTACTTCTTGGACCGAGTCCGTGTTCCTTCTCTCTCCCTCCTCGCAATAACAGCGACAAATCTCTACACAAAATGGAAGTAAAATGTCTATATTTCAAGGCAGTCAAAATGCCATCATGGCAGTCTGTCTGTCTATCTATCTAGGCCCATCAGTCCTTTCTTGTTATTGTTGACCCAAGCAGGTACCTGACAGGTCACAATCAGCCAGGCAGAGGAAGTTATTCTTTCCTGAGGCAGAGAAGACATGCAGAACATGTTTCTTTTATATTCTCCAGAGCATCATATCTTAATACTCCAAGTGTGAAATGGAGTTACTGATGTCCTCTCTCATTTCTTTTCCCCACACCTTAGGGAGAAGCCCTGCAGATTTAACAAGGAGGTAATTAATCACCTTGCGCAGAAATGAAAGGTTTCTGAGAAAGTTATCCCTATCACAACATAAATACGAATAACTCCACTGAAGACAATGAAGTTCCACTGGGATAAAAGCATTAACCAAAGGTTAAGAATTTTATGCAGAATTCATTCCTTTTAAAAAATCTTTGGAGCCCTTCCACAGAAGAGATAAAATCCTCTGCTCAGTTAAAAGAGTGGTTACAAAATAACCTTTCATAAAGGTTTCCAATTGAATTTTGAGAACTTTTCCATTAGTACAGAATGATAATATTGTCTCTGGAAAGTGCTTTGTTCCTGCAATGGTACAGCATCTATACAATGCCTCTTCATCTGAGCTATTAGAGCACACAAAGGTAGTTGGAGTGTGAATGCATTTTATAGAGGTTATGTACCACTTAGAAGAATGAGGGCAATGAATTCTGTAACTGCCAGCATTTCTTCCCAATGCAACAAGATACTCATTTAACTTCACAATTTAAACTTGAAACCTGACCAAGAAGGACAAATGCTCATCACGCTAATACAGAGTTGTCTTTGGAATCAAGGCTGTCACTGCAGAAGCCAGGTAGGGGAATTCCTCAACTTTCAGGGCATAAATGTTTTTGAGCCTTTGTTTAAAACCCTGTGGGAGAAAGAGGATTCATTATGACAACAGAGAAAAAGAGAAAAATCATTTTAGCAGTGGTGTGTTTGACCTCAAGTATGATTTTTGCATTGCACAGTACAAAAGAAATACACTATTTCTAGCAATGAAGTAGCTCCAACTGGTAAAACAAAAGACATTGTAGACTGAGAAGTATCTGAGGAACTGACTGTCTTTCATAACAAATGAAATGAAAATTCCACTCCATTTACTGTACTCCCACGGGAGTAATGCACACAGCTAAGTTTCAACCAAATGGAAAATGCAATAGCAGCACTTAACTTCATTTTCTTGTATCTGTTCTCAATTTTATGAGGGATATACTTTAAACATCTGTAATAATTATACTGAAATTGTTTTTAAATTAAATGTCACAGAATATAGTTGAGAAAAAACAGCCTTCAGTACATGAATTACACATTGTTTTAAAACAATACATAACATTGATTAACTATCTGCAGGTACATTTAAAGAAAGGATAGTGGAGGAAACTCAGGGAGATAATCCTTTTTCCTCCTTTTGAAAAAAAGTTGCACAAGATTGTCCCTAGAATCCCAGTAAAAGATCCCCCTCTTCCCAACCCCAGCATCTGAAATCACAAATCCTTTGAAGAAATTATGTACTACTGGTAACATTGACATATCAGAAGACTTTCATTATTTTCCACCTGACACTCCGAATACAGTGAAGTATGCATATAGTTTTAATTCATCTGCTTGAAATTATGTTATAAAAATTGATGGTTTTTTACTGGAATGAGTTGAAGTATATTTTTAAATATATATATAAAGTGTGACTCTGTGTGTGTGCGTGTATAAATGTGCATATGCAGGTTTACTTGTGCAATATGAGCACCCTTTTGGGACTGGACCATTACAAACCCACCAATTCCTCCTCCTCCTCCTCCTTTATGGAGCAGACATTCTGGGAGATGAATTTCTCCTCCTTCTCTGTCTTGAATACCCAGAGTGATGTAGAGAGATATAGTGAAAGCTACAGCTGAGATTTCAGTTTATCCAAATGGATGTATCAAGTGAAATTAAGACCACTTAGACTTATCAAAGTTTCCACCAAATTCCACCTTTTTTTTTTTTTTTTACGTAACTTATGCTAACCTGTGGTTAAATCTGAGTATTTTTGCTTCTAAGGCAGGCTCTGTGAAAGAGTCATACAGCTGTTCATATTTAAGTTGGCTCTTGTAACAGAGCACAGCACTCCAAAGATGTAATTAATGGCCATGTGGAACAGGATGACTCACCATCTCTTAATAAGTCACAAGTGCTACAGGCATGAGCAAAACAGGCAAATCACACAAAGTGTTTATCAACATGTCCTTCTCGCAACCCCAAGTAGGAATGCATTTTGTGTCTTAGAAACCATAGAAAATTTATTTCCAAAAGGTTATAGATACTTTGGTGAATGTTACTGACATTATTTTGTGCACTCTTGTAGCTCTGAAGTACATTTGCTACAAGTACATCCATGGCACTCACAGCTCAGAAGCAGTTAACCTGGCAGTCTAGCTGAGAATCAGGACATCCATAAGTAAAGGGGGTTTAAGCCAAGAAAATTAATGGTTTTTTTTGTTTGGGTTTTTGTTTATTTGGGTTTTTTTTAAGCAGAACTAAACCCAAAGCAATATAAATAAGCTGATTTGTTATATATACACAAATAGAATCATTGTCATTCAATTCACTGGTAAAAGACTCCATCCCAAGTCATTTCAGGAGAAAGCCCCTAACTCCCTAGTTGTCAAACACAGTACACCTGCAAATCTAACACTAGCAACCACTGTCCTAGTGAAAGGATTTCCCTCTGGCATTCTTAAAACCCTTGACTTCTCTCAGTAGTCATCTTTTTCTATCTTTCTCACTTTGATCCTTTCAATATATTCTAACATGGCACTGTTTAACAGCCTTCATACAGGTAAAAAAATAAAAATCTAAGAAGAATACTTTTTTTCTTGTTTGTTTGTTGGTTGGGTTTTTTTACACAGCCAGCACAGAACAAATTAATCCTCCATGAACACTAACTATGAAGCACCACTATATCACTTTCACTTTGACTTCACCTTTTTCCTTCACAGAAGCAAATGAGCAGAGAATACATTTATACACTTGAACAGAGAAAACTAAACAGTTCAAGCATTCTGTTCAATCATCTGTATAAAAAAAATAAAAGCAGTCAAAAAGTAACAGTTTCTTCACATCAAGCACCTCACTTTTTGTTTTTAAAAGTGCTCAAGAGAAAAATCAGAATCAAAAAATTCATGTCAGATCAAAAGAAGTGGTGATGGACCTGAAACAAATTGCAATGCACTTGAAATGTTCATTTCTGAAATGTTTTTTCTCTTTTTCAGAACTGCCAACAAACTGAACAACAATCTGTTCCTTACAATCTATTGTGCTCTTAAATTTTTCTACACTAGCACATTAAATTGCAAGTGTCTTAATCAATCAAAAGTGACTTCTCAAGGAGTTTTATTCCTTGATGATAAGCTTACCTCTACTGAGAAGTGGCTGAAGTCCTTTTTATCTCTTTTATATATGGTAAAAATATAAAACATTTGTTTCCCTTTGACTTTGTAGTTTAGTTTATTTAAAATAGGGCTAACTCCAGCTTATTGTTTTTACATAACATTACATCAGGAAGAATAACAGATTTAATTAGGAATTTTGAATATTTACTACAAAACCAAATGAGTCTTCCTGCAGTAGGATGATTCTCTTGTTTATTCATTCAACATCACCACCATGTTTGAATGAATCAGCTTTTCTTGATATCTCCTAGTCTGCAGGTCTGCAGCTGAGAAGCCTAAAAGACCTTTCTCTGTCCACTCTTAATAAAAATCTAAAATAAAAAAAAATCTTCCTAGAAACTGTTTAAAAATATTAAGCCTACAACGAACGACATTTTTCCCAAGAACTTGTCATAGATCCCTGTTCCTCGGACTGACATGGCTCACATACTTTTTAGGTTTTATGAAAACTTTTGGCCCTTGAGGATAAATGCCATCCCCAGCACATGTGGGTGAACTCAATACTGTTGGAGGGTTTTGCAGACCATTGAAAACTCTTGAATCAAAATATCCTTTTCTAACGAAGTGATTTCTTTGTGGCTGCTTATAACTCTGTATTGCTCTGTGCTCCCTCTGCATGCAGGAGGAGTTCCCTCAAGGTGACCTTCACCATAGACAGTGCCCACAGGAACAGATCTCCAGCCACCAGCAGCACCACGGTACTTGCACAGTTGCAAGCATCAGGAGAGAAGATGAGGATCAACATTTCCCTTTATCCACTAGAGACTGCAAGTGCACACATCCTCATCGGCTAAGGAGAAGACCTGCTAAGCCAAACTTAGCACCCCTTTCCCTGATCCTTGCTAACCAGACACCAACTTTCATTCACAGGTCACTTGCTCCCTGCAGTCCACTAAAGCAAAGCTGGTCAAGGTAGCTTGGGGCAAGGGAAAGGAGGAATAGTTCCTGCCCTTGTCCCCACATCTTGGCATGTATCATGTTGGCAAGGCACAGAAGCAATGCTGAAGCAGACCCCAGTACTCAGGCATGGATTCAGAGGGACTCTCATAATGGCCTTTCTTTTTTTTTTTTAAATTTCCTCTGGGTATAACAGGTTACAATTAAGCCAAAAGGTATTTTACTTTCACTGATACTCTCAGTGGAAGGTACATTTATATCAAGAGATCCCTTTGTATTCTTAAAATTAACAATCTGTCTAATCATGCTCTAGGGCTTTACAAACATTTCATGCATACAATTTGTCATTAACCATTAATTTCACTACCACTGGCATGCTAAAGCTCTGAAGAATTATACCAGGAATAGATAAGAAACAATATCACTGCAACAGGAGGAAATCCCCAGACTCACTAGCTTGGAGCAGCTCTGGAAGCAGGGCTTCAGGTTCCTCATTTTGCCATCACATAGCTACACAGAGGACTCTTACCTTGGTAAAACCAATGCCAAAAAAAGCATGAAATTTCATCCCACCAGGGAAACAGAGATCTTATTTTTCTCAGGTCTCATTTTACACTCTCATAAGAGTCTGAAAACTTCAATCACTAAAACATGAACAAGTCTAAAGTAAACTAAATATTGTGTATATATTACTTCTTTTCAGACTGCCTTGTGTTTAAGCCAGAGGGTTCCGAAATATTTCCTCTGTCTTTTTATTGGACGAAGACTAGAAAAATTCCCCTGATGTTTCAAGGGATATTTTAGTCTCAAATTAGTGGAGTATTGGAAGTAAAGCAAAGGCTTTGTTGTGCAATGGTATGTTTAGAACAGAGCTATTGAAAAAATTAGTGTTCTTACAAAGTCATTACTTTTCAATTTCAAAAAGAACTTGACCAAGTGCTTTTGATAGAGTGCTGTCCATAGAGACAAAAGGCTGAATCCTTCATCTGACTATCACTGGGATTTTGATATGGAAATCTAGTTCAGTCGCAGAACTACTGAATTATTTGAAGGTTTGATTTAATTCTGCATTATATTTTTGAAGCCTACAGGGCTGTGTCAAGTCCAGACTTGCTTTGCACGAGGGAAAAATTATGCTTGTACAGTACAAAGGATATGTAAGTTCCTGTCATTTCCCATCTCTCTGCCCCAGACCCACAGATATCCTTTGTTTCTTCTGTATGGACTTAAAGCAGCTACTAATCAGAGATAATTTCCTGTGGAAGATGATGTCAGAAAGACATCAGTTCATGCAAAGCCTAAAATCCCAATCCAAAATGATCACTAGCAATTAAATGGGTTCCAGAAGAGCCTGGAGAATATGCCACCACAAGCATGTATAGTATTTGACTCTGCAATATAAATGTGTGCACCTGCCACAAGAACAGGACAGGAATTGCCACATTTAAATATTTAATAAAATACTACTCTAATCAATGTCTCAACATCCTACACATAGGAAGTCTTCCCTCATTTCTATGGTGATGAACTTATAGCATGAAACTGGAAACCTAGTTACACTTGCTTGTCACTGTGACCACAGAATATAATTATAGCTATCATCAGCCAAAATAATTGGACAGCTGTTCTCAAAAAAAAAAAGTCTTCTTACTTGACTGGAGATGGTTTGATAGAAAGGAATTCAGAAATTTAACCATTAGCCTAAACAGAGAGGAAAAAGGAAAAGAGAGACAGCATTTGCTTAGAATATTGAGAACGTTGCAGAAACATGCATTGAAGAGGGAGTGAAAATATAGAATTTAATTTGTTGATCTAACATCAGCATTGATATTAGCATTTAGATATTAGTTCAGAGGGAAAGCAGAATTATAAAGAACCCTTTCTCAGTTGCATTACTGTGTCTGGATCGATAAATCTTAAGAGAACATGAATTTGGCTGGGGATGGTGTGAGACAGTCTAGTGACAACAAAAACAACACGAGGAAACATATGGGTGAAAAGAAAGAAAAAAAAGAAATCCAAACAGAAACAAGAGAAGGTTACTACCCTTCTTGCCTTTTAGTCAGCTCCAAAATACTGTCAGCTCTCCACCCCCAAAAATGTGTTAGACTGTTTCCTAGCAAAGCACAAGGCCCTGCTGTATAAGCAGCAGGCACAAGGCAACAGCAGAGGCAGTAACAGAAGCAGGACAAGGGCCCCCAAGGCAGCAGTAGTGGTTTTAGCACCTGCTGCATCTTCTCACCAAACACAAAGCAATAGGGAAAATAAAAAAATCCCAAACATTTATTTTCTTCTTGGCAAATGAATCCTTTAATTCACCACATGCTGCCCAATTCTAATAGCAGTATGCAACATCCATGGATGCATTGCAGGAGACCAGTGAGGAAATGATGGAGTCTCTGGCACCAGGAGCTTATGCTTAGCAAAAGGAAGAAATAAACCCCCAGTGGTCCCCTTCAGTTTGGAAGCAGCCACTGACAATCTTCTACACACTATCCCTGACTCAATTAAAACATCAGATTGTGGCATTGCTGGTCATCCAGGCACAGCAACAGCACTTTGTTGGGAGGCTAGGGAGGGAAAAGCAAAGAGGTGCTCATGGGAGATCAAGGCCTGACCTGTTCCTCCTCCTGCTGCTTTGGATATAGGAAGAACAGGGCCAGAATTAGTCTGGTGGGGAGTGGAGAACAACAGCAGCAAGTCAGGAAGAGAGAGAGAACTTGTCTCTTACCTGTCTTCTCAATTCAGGTAACTTTTACACCTAAATTTTAAAGGTGTGCTCTGGTAGAGTCACTAAGCATCAAGGTAACACACAGCTTAGAGCAGCTCCCAAGCAGGAAGCATTCACAGAAAACGGAGATGACTGGAAGCACAGGGTAGATGTGAAGCAACCCCTCTGGCTGATTCTTCCACTGCCAGCAAAAGGGTCCACAAGAGCAGTGTGTAAGAAACCAAAATAGGCACATGGCATTGTGCCATGATTCCTGAAAGTGGACACCTAAAAGCCAAACCACGAAAATAAGAAGAGAATAGCAGAAGAATCAAGCCTGAATACACCACACTATCAAATGTGTTCATTGCTTTTGGAAAACTCCATAAAGATTAAAAACAGCAGAAATATTGAATGAACTTACTCAAGAATTTTGAAATACTTACCTGTATCACTTTCCTATAAAAGTGATCTTCTTATGAAAAATAGGAAATGCAAAATCTCTGTAAAAGGCCTTTGTCATTCAAATGTCAAGTGTGCTTTTGGTAATTTCTAACACATGATTAATTTATCTACACAATTATACATTAGCAAATTACATGCAAGTAATGAGAATTGGTGATATTTTCTATGTGTGCACACTGCACTGAATCTACCTTTAGTCTGCAAAAACACACCCTGCACCTCTGGCAGGTGAGTTATAAACTTGGCTTATAGTTGAGATTTCCCCAAAAGCGCTGTTTGTGATCCATTGGTAGAAAAAAATTGTTACATTGAAGCAGCAGCTCTCTTCTTTGCACGAGAGATATAAAATAACACTATGAGCAGCCAGTAAAATAAGGTCTTTACCCCCTTTTAGTTGGTAAACAATGTAATAAATGTTGGCCCAATTTTCCAGCAAACTCAGCTACAATCTCAGATTTGGGGAGTGGGGGAGATACCACAGACAGTATATGTTTAAAGTGACTGCTTCCCTGTCAGGATACAGCTGCTACAATAGGAAGGATAATTCAGCAGTACCATGGTTCTCTTTCAACGAACCTGTTCCATGCACTGAATGAGACAGTAGGCCTCAGAATACAAGGTATATGACCACATAATTTTATCACTGCAAACACACAAGTGAGAAAAGTTTTGCAATTTGGGCCAAACTACTTTAAATACCATAACTCCTGGAAAACTGGTCTCCTAACTTTAAAAATTTTCCTTTGCTATATGCATTATATTCATATGCTTTCTCACTGTTCTTCACTTCTTTGGAAATGAAACCCTCTGCAGAGGATGTGAGGTGTGGTGGTAGGGCATTACTCATCCTCTCCCCTCTTCCCATTAAGCAAGTGGTTTAGTTACAACTGGTGTGTGAGGAAGAGGAAAAAGAGGTATTTTTCTGCCCTTTCAGTGAGTCAAATCAGGTCAGCAAAGGATCCAGGGAGCACTAGGGCTGCTGCAGGAAGGATGAGGGTAAATTGCACATCCTAGAAGTGCGATAGACAACTTAGAAGTTGTCATAAGCCATCAAAAACCTCCGAAGTGCACCCAGACTAATTTCTGGGGCCTTCCACCAGAGGACTGTGCATGATCCACAGTGTTGCAGCAGTGTTAAACACACATACCCCTCCCAGGGGAGGTACCTGGGCATTCCCACCTGAGCCTGAGCATATGTTAACCTATTGAACTCCGTGGTTCAGGGCCCTCCCACACCCGCGACAGATCAAGACTACAACCATCACTTCGACCAACATACATCAAAATCGCAACCATCAAGTGCTGTCACTCGATTCAACAGCTGGTGATATCTTTCTTCTCCACTATATACTCTTATCCTTCCTGTCTCTTTCTTACTTTTCCTTATATATTTTCTTATGGGACTTTTATATTGTTGTATTACTATAGTTAATAATAAACAAAATGGCTACATACCTCCTTTCCATTGCAACCAAATGGTTCTAAAATAAACCGTAAACACACACACACACACACATATGTGTATGCAAAAACACTGGTCATTCAGTGTCATTTCATTCTAATCTGCCCCCCAAGGGATCTATTAACAACAACCTCAGTTAACCTTGCCTTCAGGAGTGGATTGTATCTTCCTCCCCCCAACTCCTTTATTTTCAAACCTGGGAAAAACTCCTGTTCCTAGGCCAAGCAAGAGACATGGTGCATGCCATGTCACCAGTCTCACTCTGAGAGGCAGACTCCGAGGCATATTCCTGCTGCAGAGTCTAGACATAGCCAAGGAAACAGCTTGATTAGAGTAATTGAGCAGTAAAATGCTTCATGAGAGTCTAAGGTCTCTGAAAGCATACAGGACGACAGAAACAGATTGAGAGCAGTGCTGTGTCCTTAAGCAGG
>VZTH01013972.1:115548-138613 GCA_013397815.1 Aleadryas rufinucha
ATTTTTCCATCTTCCTTCAACCAGACATGTCACTTTTTTTTTTTTTCTCCCTCTCCTTTTTTTTTTTTTTTAAATAATGGCTTCATGTTGCCAAGGTTACCAATCAATCATTTTTCCTTTAGTACTTTTGAATATAAATCAGGCATATTGTGCAAGAAACACTATTATTATGAGGAATAGGCATCTGTGAATGCCACAGTAAAGGCAGAAACCCATTCAGTCAAAACTCACCTGTTCTCTTGTCCAAAGTTTCTAAGGTTAAGTATTTTTTTTAAGGCACACAATTAACACAACTTCTACTGTACAATTTTTATATGTACTCACGCATAAATTGTTACTATTTATGCAGAGGTTTAATTGCTTCTGCCCTCTGATGAGTATAGAAGTCAAAGCTATTAGTGTAAACAGATTAATGTGAATTCTATAAGCTATAGTATTTCAATAGCTCAGTCACCAGTTTTAATTAATACCAGACAGGGGTCAATTATGTGCACACAGACTGTGTTCTTTGCCTGTTATTCATTTGCAGTCTAGAAAGAGTATACACCAAGTAAAGTTAGGGCAGTCAAGAAAACTTTAGCTCTTAATAATCACTTTGTTTTAAAAAGAGAGGACATTACACAGAAGTGACTGACATCCACTGATTAAAAGACTGAAGTTAATTTGCCCTATCTGACATCTCATTCTACTTTTCTGGGAACTTTGTACTTCTTCCTACAGAGTAAAATGAAAGGAAAGAGGGAGGAAAAAAGTAACAGCACCAGATGAAGACAATATGCGCATTGAATTTGAATATGTGTATATTTACAGTAGAGTTCCTAAATATGGCTGGCAATGATACAGTGACTCCCATAGTCCTCTATCATTTCAGGAAGTCACAAATACCAATGATTCACAATGATGAATATGTAATCACCTGTGAAGTGCACACCTATTTGACTTGTCCATGTTTGCGGTTCTTACTCCCTAAGAAAAGGTTAAATTGGCTGATTTCTGACATCTGCACTAAGAGCAGCTGCCTTACAGGAACAGAGCACTTTAATCTTATCAAGTATTGTATTCAGCACCCATATGAATCCAATAACCGGTTTCACACACTTGGTTCTTGCTTCAGTGTTGTCAGCATGGAGATAACACCCCTGCCTCTCCCCTCCAACTCAGCAGGATCAGCTGGGCAAATCAGTCACCGCTGAACTGAGTTTTGCCTTGGTGAATTCCCAACAGCAAGCAGAAGGCCAAGCTCCCTGCCATGTCTGCCATGTCTGCCGTCATTCAAGTTAACACCAAAGAATATTTGTGAGCTCAGCGAGTGAAACAAGGCAGCTGCCAGGCTGCACCTTCCCCAGCCAGCAGCACGTACCCCGTGCATCCAGCTACACCCCTCACACCCAGGGCGCTGATGAACTGCTGACAGCTCGACAGCAAACCAAAGATTACCTTCTCAGTTCAGATGCTTATGATGAGCATTTTTGTTTTGGAAAGTATTCAAGCACATGAATAATGTTTAAGTGCTTTTTTAACCTTGAGCCCCATCACAAGAGTTACTCAGTGAATAATTGCCGAGGGGAGTGTTGAGCCCAGGATATGAGAGTTTTTGCCCTTCACAGAACATTTTAAGTTGGGAGAAGTTAAAAGAACTTCTAGCAGAAAACAATACCAAAGAACAAACCATGAACAGAAACAGAAAGATGTGATAACAACACTAACTAGGTAATATTATGCAGAATACTAATGCTTTTTAGATTTATCTTCAATTTTATTCCAACACTTGGAGTACAGAGCTGTTGAAAAGGGACTATAGTGGATTCAGGTTCTTATGTCATATCAGGTACTCAGGAACTTCAGGCTGGCACGAGATGTGCAGGCCAAAGGTGAGGCACTTGAAGTTTCCAAGTTTTAGCCAATAACATCACCAGCTTCCCTGCAGTCAAACTCACTGGGTATTCTAAAGCTGTTCAAAAACTGATTTTTCATTGCTAATGTTAACGTAATTATCACATTTTTATGCTAGCCTAATGTAAGCTTTTAATCACCCAGAGCAAAATGGCTGCAGCAAGAGAACATACCCCCATTAAAAAACCCCACACTTATCAAAGACAGAAATTATGGAGAATTTAGTAGGGTTTTTTTGTCCATCAGATTAACAGTATGACATTGGATGTAAAAATTAAATAAAATACTATGCCACCCTAAGCTATTTACTAAGTTTACCCCATTAGAGGAAGATATTACCTAACACTATTTTACCTTCTTGGGATTATTTCTCTTTTTTTGGTTGATGATAGGAAGAAAAAGAAAACTCAAAAGAGTTTTTCATTTTAGAGTAGGAAAAACTGTGAAACTGAAAGGGTCAGGAGTGCATTGCAAGAGGAAAAAAATGTCATGGTCTCCCTGCAAAGGGATGGTTACAGTCTCTGATAGCTCTCCCTGAGTTGGGCTGCATTGCCACGATCCTAATTTGGCCTAGTGAGCAAATACCAAGCAAGCCAAGAAACCTTGTCAGACCCACCTGCCAAAGACTTGTGTCACTCTGTGCCAGTGAGACTCCCCCACCATGCATGGGCAGGAGCATTGGGCATGAGTTGGACAGATGTGATACAGAGCTAGAGAAAAAAACCTTCCCTAGATGACCTGGGAGACAACCTTTAAATCACTTCATTTATATAACAAATGTGTTGTCTATGAGATGTCCAAGATTTGCTTTTCCACTTCTACATAATAGATCCTTCTATATTATACATAAACAGCTTCACCCAAGCACAAAATAATAGGATGCAAGGATCAAAAGCATTCACAATCTCAGCACTGCAATTCAGTGAGAGTAATGAGACCGTGTAGGGAGGCAAAGATTGAGAAAAAGGCAAACCAGGGATATCTTTTACTGGCCATCAGTACAAATAGCTAAACAGATTAAAGGCTTCTGGATTACATTATAAGATGGAAACCATAATGCATCACTGCACAAGTTAGCTAGACATTTAGTGTAGGCTTGACTTTATTAAGAATCAAAATACTGAAAGCTCAGGTCAGACTGAGCATTAGCAGCTTCCAAGAACTCAGCCTATGAAAAGAATAACCTTCTGAGAAAGCAGAAAGCAATGCAGGCCATTGGAAAGGCTTTACAATAATTTGAAGATAATTCACACAACAGAACAGAATATTGAGTGACTTATATAACCAAATACTAAGAAATTAAGAAATCCAGTGATGAAAGGTAGATGGCAGCAAGTATATAATTAGTGAATAAGGGAAAATACTGTGTAATGCTAGAAAAAGTTGCATTAAATTAGATAATTGAAGCTTAAAAGCTTCACTTATAATGAAGTCCTCTTAGAAGGATCTCTCTAGGAGAGGCTTACAGTAGACCCAGAAATTGTGGGCACACATGTCCTGACATGGGATCAAGATCCTGCCAGCACTTGACATTACATGTGTAGCTTGTACACACACACACATATGATTTTTTAAAACTGTGAGGGGAAATTCTGGTGCTCCAGCCAAGAGGAAGGACTAACTAGACTGTAGCACTGCTGTGTCTGCAGTCTTTTTGGCTCAAGCAGGTACAGGGAAAATCAAAAGGCAGGAAAAATTCAGGGAGACAAAGCCAACATGCATCTATGGAGCAGAGTCCCAAATGGAGCAGAGTGGCAAGGGCAGCATAGGGCAGAGTTGCCCAGAAAAGCTCAGTGGTACCAAGGTACACACATGATCATACAGCATGACAAACACTCTTTAGAGGCTGCAGTTGTATTCATACAACAGACTGGCAGACCTCCCACTCTGAGCTGAAAACGGAAGGAACAGTTCTACTTAAAGTAACTACCCTCTAAGTTCATCCTGAGTATCTGTTAAACTACAGAGAAGAAGGAAAACACAAACCTGAGTTTCAAATCAGAACCATCTGCAGTGAGTTGGGATAGAATTGTGAGGGGCATCAATATGCAGTTTTCTCAGTTTCAGGAGCACCTGTTTCTATACCAGACTCCCTATCATTTTTCAAGATCTCAAGCTTGCTAGCTGCTAGGAGAAGCTGATCCCCTTCTTTCCCCTCAAGCAGAAAAAATGTTTCCCTAGCCTATCCCATCACTAATCATCTCTCTCACTTCTCCAAGCATGGAAAGCATGTCCTTGAACTCACCTAGACATGCTTCTCACACATTCACCTTCCTAGACAAGAAATCATTTCCTGAAAACATTCTCCCCTTTCCCCTCCAGAAAATAAATCCTGTTTATTTCAGCCAGCTCTACAGAGTGACAATACAGTGGTGTCTCCATATCTGTAGTAATACAAGTTCCCAAGTCATTCGCCAACCCTCCCCTCTCCTCTGGCTTCAGTACAAGCTTTTCTGATCTTTCCCTGGCCAGAGAAAGGGACATAAAAACCCAATTGCCACCCTTGCAGGTGTGCTTGGTACATGTTGACTGGTAGCATCTGCTGGTTTTGGCTCCCTTCAAACCCAGGGGAGCTGTTCCTCTTCTGACTCAGTTGTCACATTTACAATTACACTTTCTTGAGCAAGTTTGGTATTTAAAGAGTCTGGAAGTTACCAACCATTCTCCTCTCATTGGTAGTGAATTAATGCAAGCCCAGATAATTGCTGGGTCTGTGTAATTGCATTTGGTGCTAAATACCCTAAAGAAAGTTTTAAAAAAAGAGCCATCAAGTCCAAACACTAGTGTCCAGAAAGTTGGAAAAAAATTCCAAGAGACGACCAAGACCTATTTTGCATTTCACTCGTATCACCGGTCCTGACTTTATATTACTCAGCATTTTCTGTGGTTAGACATTATTAAAAAAATAAAATAATTATGCTGCCCATCCAAATTACTGCACAGAAACATCTTCTGTTGGCATCAAGGATGCACTTGACAATCTTGACACAAAAATGTCCTTTCCCAAATACATTGTTGTCTGCCTAAGTGACTACTAGGATTGGAAAATGCATTGAGCTGAAGGAAGAAATGGAGAAAGGGTGAATTGAGGAACACCATGAAGAGTTATCATTGCAGACTCATAAGACAAGAGTTGCAGAAAAATATACACTAGAATTATATGGAAGAGATTACTCCTATGTGATGTAATTGTTCAGAGATATATAATCTCTGAAGAAACTAAGACTATTTTAAAAAAAAAAAAGTCATATATATAATTTTAAGACTAAATTTCCAAACACAAATCTCTAGTTTGAGGGTAAAAAAAAACAACCTAAACCAAACCAACCAAAGACAACCACCAGAACCAAAACAAAGAAGCTCAATAGAAAAAACAACTCACCATGCCTAAGGTCTTACCCCAAATTTTTTTTGCTAGCATCTTTCTAGTTCAGTCCCAGTTTAAAGCTCAGTCTAAGTATTTGAGGTGTAGCTGCCAAGGAAATAAAGTTCTAATGAAAACAGAATAACATTTGGTAATACATCACCCCAAAAGTGATGTATTAAATCATGCAAGATCATACCCAANGTCATATATATAATTTTAAGACTAAATTTCCAAACACAAATCTCTAGTTTGAGGGTAAAAAAAAACAACCTAAACCAAACCAACCAAAGACAACCACCAGAACCAAAACAAAGAAGCTCAATAGAAAAAACAACTCACCATGCCTAAGGTCTTACCCCAAATTTTTTTTGCTAGCATCTTTCTAGTTCAGTCCCAGTTTAAAGCTCAGTCTAAGTATTTGAGGTGTAGCTGCCAAGGAAATAAAGTTCTAATGAAAACAGAATAACATTTGGTAATACATCACCCCAAAAGTGATGTATTAAATCATGCAAGATCATACCCAAGTGTTGTTTGGATTTGAAATTCAAAATACCAGATTAGTTAAAGGAGGAGAAAGGCGTGTGGAAAAGAAGAGAGGAAGTAAGGAAAAAAGTCAAAAGAATTCAGCAAACATTGCTTGGTTTCTAGCTGATCCAGAGAGCAGCAACAGCAGAATGTTTTTGAGATACTGTCTCAGTCTCTTTACCTCCACACCTGTCCTGCTGTCCACTGGCTTCTGTCTTCATTAAGAAATAATTTTAGCCAAGTTTGACTTTCTGCTTGAAATTCTGTGCATCCAGCCTTGCTTCCTGATACTACCCCACCATTTGCATTATGAAGTTCCACAGTGATCACAAAAACTACAGTTGCTATGTCATATTTTTTCACCTTTGATGCCTTTATTTGAACTACATTCAAAGGTTCAGACAGACACAAGGGCAGCCACAGGAATAAGAGAAAATCCTTCTTTTTCTCTAACTTATACCCTAAATTAATCATGTCTTGTTTTCACTGCTTGTCTCACTTCATACCACTTGCATGGCACTAGTCAGCTGCCTTGCAAGTGTTTGGGAATATTTGTAGCCATCGGATTGAAGACAACACAACAGAAGTCAAAGTGGTGCAACACTTGATAATTTTAAATCTGTCGAATGGAGGGTGGTAGTTGAGGTCAGAGCAGTAATGAAAATTTTTTGAGATTCTGGGAGAAGAGTGCTGATCCTCTTTCAATAACAATGGCTTTGCTGTTATTTAACGCAGAAAAGGAATGATACATTGACCCCTTGGAAAAAGTCTGACTTTTGCCCTTACTGACAATTAATCAAATGCTCAAAAGCACCTTGACTGCCCTCACAGCAGAAACCTCATTTATACAAGAGGCAGCAGCATTTGAGCAGCAGCATTCAAAACCACGTGCAGTAAGAAACCCGAGTGGAGAGGTGGTTAGTCTGCTACCAAGCTAAATGGAAGGTTCATGAATAAAAACAAAATTACAAAGTAAGCTGACAAAATCCCAAAGTCTCCCCATTATGTGAAATGACACTCTTAAAATCTAGAAGGCCATCCAGAATGCAGCTTTACAGGCAGCCTCTCCACCTCCATCAGGAAACACTACTTGCAGTTATTTCTCTCATGTTCAATCACTTGCATCCAGCAGAATACTGAAAATGCAGTGTCACATATTACAACTGGCATTATTATGACCCTCACAGAGACCAAAGGATTTAATGGCAATATTTATTCCTCAAAAGGAAACATTTGGATTAGCTCAGTTGGTAAAAGCATGGTGCTAATAAAGCCGAGGATGTGGGTTCAATCCCTATATGGCCATTCATTTCAGAGTTGCATTTGACGATCCTTGTGGATCCCTTCCAACCCAGAGAATTTTGTGAACACTTCCCTTGTTGGATGGCTTTCAATTGTTCCACTTCATTCCTACCCCCAGAATCCTGAACAGTTTGAAAGTCCTTTCCCTGTAACATCATATATGACCTTTCCATTCCTGCCTCCTGCTTCGACATTTCTCCTCCATCGTCCTAAAGCAGCAGTTACCCATGCACTGTCAAAGCCACCACTTCTCGCTGTACCTCAGCACAAGGCTCAGTCAAAAGCTCACAGTATGTCAAGGATGGGTCACTGTGGTGAGGGGAAGTTCATATTGATCACAGAAAATGAATCATGGGAAAAATAAGATCAGAAGAAACATCAGGAGGTCTCTAGTCAGTTTATATTTTTTTATTGTGCTTCTAGGACTCACTATAGAAGATCCCGTGTCCATCCTCTTGATAAGCTCCTCAGATGTATTGACAGGCTGCTATGAGGTCCCCATGAATTTCTCTCTTTAACAGGCTGCACAGGGCAAGTGCTCCAGCATCTTAAGGGCCACCTGCTAAACTTGTTCCAGTTCATCAACATCTTTCTTATATTTGAGGTGAAGCAGGAAAATAGGACTCTAGCTTTTGCAGTTATTTCTCTGAGTATATAAATAACAAATACTGAGTAGAGAGGGATAATCACTTCCCTCAATCTATTGACAGTGCTTGCTTCACTGCCTGGCTCAGTCTCAGGTGACTTTGGTACTTACTGAGATGTGACTTTCTGCCCTTCATTAACTACTCGGACATGGGAACTACCCTGCACTTGCAGACCTGCAGTTAGAGAAGCAGCCACTCTCCTGGTACAAATAAAGTACTAAGCTTCCCGTCTTCTCCATCAAACCAGATGGTTTCTGGCTGCCTCTCCTCTGTGCACTTGGGAGTTCAGGCTCTCATCTCCACAGGGTCTCTGAAGATCCTCTCAATTGCTTTTCTCATTTTCCCTGATGGTGCACATTAGCTGACCTCTTCCAGACTGACCTCAGTGTAGTGACACAGGTCTTCTCTCAGTGCACACCTTGTGCAGGCAGGGACATCATCTCCCTCTTCCCTAACGTCAGCAAGAGGCCCTGGGCAGCTCTCTGTCCCCAGCCCTGCAGGGCCGTGTCCTTCCTTTGGTGCTCCCTCAGGGTTCATGCCTGGGCTGAGGGGCAGTGCTCCAGCAAACACTGGAGACTGTGCCCTGTGACACTCCTCCTCCGTAGGTGCTGAGTTCCATGGTGTCAAGCAGAGTCAAACCACCAGGTCTGGTAAAGCAGTGCAAACTGGCTCCAACCAACAGCAAACATCAGGGAGATTTTTTTTTCTAGCACTTACTCTGATTTTTAATATTTCTGTAGTAATTTTGTCACATCTAGTCCCTTTATACAATCTGTAGGCATACTCTCCCAGAGGTCCACATGAAGGGCTGTCTGTTCTTTCCACCCTGAATAGCTGTTACTGTAGAGAAAGAGTAGATAAATAATAAGAAGAGGAGATCATAACTGAAGATACACTAAAAAACATTATCTTGAGTCTATATCAACTAGACACTTAGGCATGTAAACTCTCCATACGTGCTCTTCCATCTTATTGGTACTAACATTAAAATGGTGCAAATACAGGAGGGATTATGAGAAAGTTATCATGCAGCCACAAAATTTCAATTTCTAGTATTCAAGGACAACTGAATGCACTTCTTAGGCATGATTTCCATTCAATAAATATTTAAGATAAAATATACACTTGCTTTTCATGTAGTAGATGCACTGAAATGTCTCTGAAAGAAAGCACAGCTTCCCACTATTGTTACTGGACTTCAAGTATATCTGTTCTCCTATAATTAATAATTATTGACATCACATTTAATTGGTATTCTTATTTTGCCAATGGCCTACTGAAGACTTATCATATTAATTAGTAGTAATGAGACAGTTCTAACCACCTACTGTCATTAATTTCTTAAATATGTACAATAAGATGCACACTAATTGTGACAGGTAATTGGTACCTGCCCACATTCTGCCTCTTTTAAAATTGCTCTGAAGTAGATCTAAGAGTTAATCATCACAAAATTGTACTTTTTAAACTGATGAAATACAGCCCTTTCAAACAACATATTTCTGAATTTAAGCTGAAACTTGTTCTTTTATGAGAAGGCAGAATTTGTCTGTAGAATTACAGATCTAGTTATCCATCCAGAAAGGCTGGAGGATTTTATCCAGCTACACATTTTGCTGAAACCCACTGAGGGATTCAGCCAAAACCAAAAGTCTCCTGGGTTCTCCTGGGTTTAAAGGAGTTTTGGGTCAAAATATCCTATCAGGTATGAGAGGCAGTCCTACACCTTATAACACAGAGGAGAAACACCCATAAGCATTGGGATAAAGACATTTACCAAATAAGGAAATTCAAACCCTTTGGCCTGCAAGACAAAGACAACAGGACTAAACTTCAGCATTTCCACCACAGAAAACTGTTCCCCACATCTGCCCAGAGCCAGGCAGAAAGTGTCTGTCTTTCATTCTTGTCTGTCGGAGCTTCTCCTCTTGCTCTCATTCTTTCTTTGTATAAATATTGATTTATTCATACATTTCACTTATACTGCAAATATTTAAAAATAGCAAAAGCTCCCCATGCCCCTCTGTCATTGAAGCTCTCCATTGATAAGCAGTGGGGGTGAGTCAGCACAGCAGGGATGGCAGTGTTACAGATGCTCACTGTGACCTGATGATTCCTCAGGGAACCGTGAAGGAAATTCATCTGACAGACACAGGCTGCGTCCCACATTGCCACAGCAAACACAGCCTAATAAAAGCAGGCAGCTGAATGTAGTGACTGAGAGATGTAGTGACAAAGAAAAGGGCATCCTCCGCATTCATCCATGGTCAGTAAAAAGACATATAATATTAGAATGACTGTAAAACCTGCAGTGGGAAGGGGTTGGAGAGGGGAAAAGGAAAAAAAGAAAGGAAGGGCCTTTATGCATAATTAGCCTCTGCCAGTAATCAGGTACAGCTTTCTGTATATTCTCAGTCCATTTCCTTTCACAAGCAACTAATTTTTGATGTAAACAGTTCTGTGCTTTAGCTATTTTTAGGCAGTTGCAGATGGGAACAAGGTGATCCACAGCAAAAGGAAGCCCTGTGTAAAAGACACATCCTTCATTTGTGCAAAAGGAAACTGGTTTTTTTTTTGTGGAATTTGACTGTCAGAAGAATGGTCATTCCATTATGCAACATCCTATTCATATGTCATTTGAAATAACATCCTATCTCCTAGTTTGCTGGGTTAAAATACGGGTCTTGAGTCTACAAATGTATGATTTCATATCCAAGCACCTTCCTCTCCTCCCAAAAGAACCTTTGGAAGCAGGGGGGATACAGCCCACCCATTCAAGTGAAATATTCACACGTGGCTTTCAACAACCTAAGTCCCTACTTCATATAAGGGCCATGAACAATGAGTTACAAACTGCAGGGCAAATTCTGAGGAAATAATTTTCCCCCTCATTAGATCTGCCAGTTAAGAAAAGTTCATAGTTGCAGCACACTCTCTTGCTCTTGACTGTCATTTTCAGCAACTCCATTCACACGTACAACACACAAGTAAAGTTCAAGCCTGTCTGAATGAAGATATCATCAAGCCCTAAATTAGAAATAAACAAATATGCAAAACTTTCTAGATGATCTTTAAGGTCCCTTCCAACCCAAACCATTCTCTGATTCAGTGTCTGAGTTTTCAAGTCTTAGATAGGCCTGTATAAGAAAAAAAGCAGCTCTAAGAAAATGCTTTTAAAATACAACTCATCTACTCTGACCCACAAGATGTTGGAGTCTAATGAGTCACCCCTTTTCATTCATTCTTATGGTAGTCACAGGTATTTGTCAGCCTGACAAAGACATTTTAAAAAGTTAACCATGCTTAGAAAGCTGCCTTTTTTTAAATTTGCTCCTTTGTTCTCCACTAGTAGAGTTCAAACAGTCTGGATAAAAGCAAGTTGAAGATTTTGCCCACTCCTCTTCCAAAACACACAAAGAAGTCTCACTCATGACCATTTTCACACACTATCTCAGAGATTTTTTATTTGTACAAACAGGTAGTTACTTACACTCAAGAATGCCATGGTCCATCTGCAAAGGCTAAGAAATGGAGCAGCTGTGGACTTCGGTATCATTTCCACTGATCTCTGTCCAAAGGCTGGCAGACGAATATCTCACAGCTGAATCAAAAATGTCACAGGTACTTGGTGCTATCCTTTGGCCTCAACTCTGGCCATCAGGCAAGAAATTCCTATATTTTTTGAAGGAAACAGATGCAGATGCACAAAAGCCCAAATTCAGACAGCCCAACCTCTGCCTAATGACTTGCATTTAAATAGTCTTGTGAATATGGAGTCTCCACTGTCTAAATGCTCATGGTGTGGGAGTATGAGGGAGGTCTCACGCATCACAGTAAGGCTATACATGCATTTTGCTTCCCTCTTCCCTCCATTAACCTTGTTTAGCTATAGCTGACTATATCTTAAGGACTGTGCTTCTGCACAGGCTTGCCTCCACAATAATTCCTCTACCCTAGAAGCAGCTTACTCTTCTCCCTGGGCCATTGTCTGAGGGAAGAAGCAGAGGGATGAAAAAGAACAAGCCCCAGCACTGTTTCTGCCCATCAGGAATGGCATGGAGAGCTGGTGCCATGGCTTTTGCCACCACTGGGAGATGGTGGGTATGATTTATGCTGCTTCAGAGGTGACTGCCTCTATAGGAACAACAGCCTTTCTCCCCCACACTTTTACATCCTCTTTGCCTCTATGAAGATGAACTGGGCTGTGTTTGAAGAATGTCATGTATAGATAACACAACAGTTAAAACCCCCCAGAAATGAACTCCTGATGACTCTGCCTATATGCCTTCAATCTAAATAAGCCAGAAGGACAAAGAAATTAAGATCAGACTAAGCTGAGTTATACAGTGTGCAATAAAAAGTCCTGCTGTAATGCCTTAAGCAGCACACTTGAATGCATTTTTAAAATCATGCATTTTGATTAAATCCAGTAAGCCCTGTTTATGGAAGATGACACACTTCTGAAGAGAACCTTCATAAGTAAGAAATGTAGTCTGTTACTCTTGGATAAGTGGTGTTCTTATTTGTTTGCTAAGATTTATTAAAAACATTATACAAAACTAATAGAAACCTCTTTTGAATTTTAGCATAAAATTATTTTAAAAGTCAGGTAACCTAGTGCAGTCATAGCTTAATCCCAGGCTGCAGTCAAACTAGATTTGGAAATGAACATTTCTAATTTTGAATTTAGCACACGAGAGTATCCTCTTCAGTTAAGACCTCCAGGCTCCATTTTGGTTCCATATGGCTGAAACAACACATACCTACTAATACAAGATACTATAAATGGCTTTCACAATTTCTGTTCAGGCACAGACCCTACAGATCTGTGGCCATGAATTTCCATAGATGCACAGGGATTTTGAGTGTTTGCAGACCAAGATTCTTCAGCTTGAGGGATTTGAGGAAGCAGTTTACAAAAAGCACTGAGCATCTGCACTTGACAACCGAGGCCAGGCTTTCTTCTGAAAAACTCTGGGCCTTCCCTAGGAGTCTGTGTGTGTCCATATTCCTACGTAGTTGTGTATGGACTTGCACAATACACACCTATAAACTCACAGGTATTTTTTCAGGAAGAAATTGCTATTGTCAAAATGGTGAGAGATGTCACTTCTTACAATATATTGTTAAGTTTCATAGTAATATAGCAGGTACTTGTTACCAGCATTTTATCATAATGTCTTGGGGTGACCATGTCATGTGTATCCCCTACCATCGCTCTATGCCCAAACATGAGTCCTGTGCTTTTAAACTGAGCTTGGGAGAGCAGAGAGAAGCGGCCGGGCGAACTTTTCAAAACAGTCTGTGCTTCATATCTCTATATATATATCCTCCACATATATATTTTATTTTCCTGGAGCTGTCAAAATCAGTTATTTTCCCTGAAGACAATAAGAAGGGATTAACAAAGTAGTTGGAATAAACCCCAGTCTCTTATTTGTCCAGCAAAGACTGCAAGGTTTCAGTTATGATGTGAGAGCAGGCTGGTTTGGCTTTTTTGTACGCAGTTTCAACCCCAGACCCAAAACAGGTAAAATTAGGCCAAGGGTGACTTCTCTTTGCACCTTTGAAGGTGAAATTTTGGGTTTCAAGAGTGTAGGAACTGACCACCAGAGCTGTTTGTTGAGCACCGTGTCAGAGTTCAGCATGAAACTCTACCTATGGAAATGAAGGAAGAAGTTACTGTTTCAACTCTCACTTTGTAATGTTCTTCATTCCCTGCTAGACTTGTACTCCACGACATACCTTGCTCTCTTCTCCCCTGGCCTTTATGCAGGAAAATGCAGGAAAAGACAGGAAGAACAACACTGAGGAATCACAGGTTCAATTACTGGGCATGCTAAAGTGCCATAAGCGAAGCCATCACTGCAACGTGATGACAGAACACTATTTTCTGCAACAAGTACTTAGGGGAGAAAAATACAAGAGTATTTTAGCATAGAGGATGGGAAACTTGAGGTTTGGTTTGTCTCCTATTTTAAAACTCTTTCAAACCATTCCTGGACCATGTTCTGGAAAGAACTCTTCTTCAAAATCTGGTTTTTCGTACAAACCCTAAAATGACTTTAGCAAAGAGCTGGTGCGAAAAACACATATATGTGCTATTGACTAAAAGGACAGTACATTATTAACTGAAGAGTGAAGGAAGGAGTCTGAAAGGGCTTAGAGAGTTGTCTCCTACGGCAAAAACATACTGCAAATGTGTAGCAAGGAGTCCATTCTTTGAACCTGGCGCCTGGCAGCAACAAGCTGAAATTCAAGGTGATGGACCACTGGTTCCCAAACTGTATTGCTGCCTCAGCCCAAATTACCTTGAAGGCAGCTTATTCAGCTCTGACAGATTATGAACTGCAGTAGTTCACTAGCTGAGCTAATCATTCAAGAATTAAAATTAATTCACAGCCTCTCTAAAGTGTCAGTCTCAGCACTGCTTTTACCAGAAGTGGACGATAACCCCCCTGCAAAGATCCAAGGCACCTTCTTGAGGAGTTTCTCCTGATCCAGGAATTCAGTCCTTGGCTAAACCTATCCTGTACCCATCCAGCTGCAGGAGGAAGGTCTCCATAATAACTTTTAGTCACCAGATGGCACTAGTACAGAAACCAGACATTACCCTTCAGTGGCATAACATAAAACTGTACCACAATTTATCTGTAAATATTTATTTGAAAACCATAACCTGAGTTAATTAATGCTCTGAAATCCTTGTTAGAGGAATTTGTAATGGTTTCTGGTATTTAAATAAATATGGAGGAGAACTTGACAGGCACTCACCATGAAATGTGCTGTTTTCTTTTAACTATGCAAAACAGAGTATACAGTCTCTCACTGGAAGTATTCCACCTGAAGACAGTAGCTATGAACAGTTATAGTCAATTTAAAAAAATCCACATTGCATTTAATTCTGGCATGCTATTTTATTATGAAGCAAAGAACATCCCTATAGTAAAGGCAACTGCAAATCTGAGGAGAAAATTAGAACTGAGCCTCTCCCCAACTCCTGTGTTTTTAGCTGCGTGTTGATACAATCTCTGTCATGGATATTCTGTTCAACAATTCTCCCCTTGAGAGAATCCATATCCCTTTCATCAGCTCTGAAAACAGCCAATGTAGCGCAGCTAAACTCTCACGGTACCTTCATCCTCAGGTTTTTACAGCAGTTTGAAGGTAGGCTTACATTTTTCCATAAAGCATTGCCACCAGCTGGAGAGTGGACTGCCCGAGTCAGTTTGCAGACTCAAATACATTAATTTGCATTATTTGTTGGGATTCAGTCCCAGAGATGTCAACTTTAAACCCACTTATTCTGGTGTACTAATTTTTCCTTCAAATTCAAAAGTCAAATCACCCTTCCACAGGACCCATATAACACATAGATTTCTTCGTTAACCAAAATACCTGCTTTAAAGCTCTCCTCCCAAATTGCTGAACATAAATACTTAACATTAAAGATGCTTGTGTCATTTGGGTATAGAGAGATTGAGACATTGCCAGGACACACATTAAGCTACTGACTGAAGGCAAAAGCAGCATCTTGTGCCTAGCCTTGCAATCAGCTAGAAACACATTGTTTATCCCTTTCAATTGAAGTTGTTTCTATACAATTTCTCTTCAGAGTATAGAGTTCAACACTAAAAAACACATGCTCCATAAACACATAAAGAAGAAAAAATATGGCTTACTAAATATTGATAGAAAACAGACATGAGACAGTACAAAAAACTGGCATCACAGGACTCAAGCAAGCATGAAGAATAAGCTTGCTGAAATTGTGTATCTCTGATTTTTTTCAAGGTGGAAAGTTGTGCAATTTGTACATAAAAATGGTGATAATATATATCAGTGAAGTCAAGAGTTAGAAGATTTCAGAGAAGTTATATAACTACTTAATCCTAATAAGAATACATAAAACTGCATTCAGTAGCAGGGGAAAAGTATAGAAATGCTCATATTATTCAGAGCATAAGTGAACCTCTGAAAAAAAATTCCAGAAAAAATTCACATCACTCTGTCTCATCATTGGCTACATTTAATTCCACTAAAGCATCAAGCATTATCAGAAATAACATAATCTGAGCTTTTAATGCAATTTCTATGTTCATGTATCCCTGCCTCTCTTTCACAGAGCTCGCAAAGCAAAAGAAGAATTATACATGGTCATGCAGAATGAGAGCAGCAAGGGTCAGCATTTATATTGGCAATAATCGCTTAGAAGGCAACGACTGCTCACAGACAAAAATCAGCAGCTTGCCAATTGGCCAGCATGTGCAAGCTGACATCACATGGCTTCACAGCTTACAAGTACCTTAAGAGAGATCTCTGCAACTTTCTTTTTAATCTACATAATATTAAGTCTTTTAAAGAACAAAAATGGAAGGCTCGCTCAGATTATAAAAAGCTGCTGACTGAAGCAGCACCAAAAAGACCAGTAGGTTAAGCCAAAAAAATCCCACAGAAGTGAGGGGGAAAAAAACCGAGCAAGAGGAAAACAAATGAAGGTCACTGTGGTGACATTCAGATTGCAGGAGGCATCTTCTGCTTTACTATTACTACCAGAAGTAGAGGTGTACTGCTCACCACCCAAGAGAAACAAACAGACACCAGCCACCCCCACACAAAAAAACCAATAAAAACATTGGCCCCATAAACAAGGCTCGAACACAAAGGTCCAGAAATATTTTGGTCCACTCACACAGTACAAGAGGAGTAAGAGCACTTCTGTGTCTGACAAAGCTTGAAAAGAAGTCATCCTAGGGTAAAAAAAATTAGTGTAATTTCACAGAGAAAGGCAGGCTCATTTTTTCCTATTCCTCTATGGATTTGGCCCACTGAAAGGAGAGAAAAGTGTACCTCAATATTTCAAAGAAATAAGCAAGAAATAATAATGGAGGATGGAACAGGAAATAGAAAATGAAAGGTAACAGTTCATTTCCTACTGGATTTTGGTGAGGGTGGTTAATGTACTTTTTAACATTACGTGGAAAAAAATACTTGGCAAATTGAATTCCCTTTGAGCTTGTAAAGCTCAGGAAAGTACCCAATTCCCAAACTGATTATAATGGGAAATTGACTGGTTTATGCCAGGGGTTTTGCTTGTTTGTTTTTATACCCACTCTGAGGGAAGGAAAACCAGATTTTACATGAAAGCCTAATACATATTTCAAGTTAGTGAAAAGATGTAATCCTTGTTAATAATTCTCCTTTGTGCGCTACTGAAAGGTGTTTACATACGCTATGCTATTAAAGGCAATGTAAGGCAATAAAGCAATACCCTGGATTTAAGAAAAAAAATAAAAAGGTTTTTCATCTACCTTCAGCTCTTGAATTAATCAAAGCATATTATCAAGATTTGTCTGAATATCAACCCCCACCCCCCCTATACAGCTCATTAAGCCTGCCCTTTTGAAATGCTGCAGCAGCTGAAGCAAGAGGCAACGCAGAGAAGATAAAATGCAGCCGCTCTCCACCAGGCTCCAGGCTGCCCAGTCAGCTCCTGTGACAGCATCTGCCTCAGGCAGCAGGGTCAGGCACTAATGATCAGAGAGAGCACAGATACAGGGAGGTTTGGACACTGAAGGCAAAGCCATTTTACTTGGACATTTATATATATGGTCTGGATTTCAGAAACACTTGGGGGTTGTGTATGGTTTCTTTGAACACACAGGTGTTGCTTTACATTTGTAAGGGTGTCAGATTTAGAAAAGTAAAAGGTGCATTCATCCTCCCTCTGAATGGTGTATCACTCGTTTACTGATCGTCTGAGGTGGGAAAACTTGGAGAAGAGCAACTGTGATGCAGAATTCCCCCCAAATCGGCTGCCACACTTGGATTAGCTAGAAATACCATCATTGGTACTCTCATTTACCCTCAGTATTAAGCAGCTGTCAAAGGTGATGAAAACAAAAAATGTCACTCTGCTGCTTTCCACTCTCATGGTTACCACTCTCCCTTCACAGCCCTGTTTCTTTACCATGCTACAGCACTGATGGAAAACTGCATCCTTTAAATACATACCACTGCAAAAAGCTTGACAACATTGGCGATCATGGCAAATATGCCACTGCACAAGTAGCCAGGTCTCTGAAGAACAGTTTAAGCACAAAAGGATAAGGAGAACAAGATGAGGAACTCCAGCAGCAAAGATACATGAAAATCAATTTTGCACATGCTGAACCAACAGACCATCATTATAGTTTGTCCCCTCTAGCTTCTTCCTTGATTTTCCTGATCCTTGACCTTCTGGCTAGGTTACATTTAGGGTTGAGGTTTTGTTTTTCTAATAAGAGAAAAACAAATAATGAATTGTGCAATAGGATGTCTTATTTATAGTCAAGCAAAATGTAACTTAAATGGAGAGTCCTTGAGAGTCCAAAATCACATACATGGTATGTTCTGCTGAAATTACATTGATTTTAAATATGACCTTGGGAGCATTATGGCAAGTAATGACAAGGAACTTTTTGTAAGTCACTTCAGAAATATTTTGCTTTGCCAATAAATGATCCTTATGTGACTTATCAGCAACAACTTATGCATCTGGACCATGACATGAAACATCAATCTTACATCAGTGTAAACGTATTGATGCCATGATGGTTTTTCGCTTTTTATATATACCCCCTTTATATACTCTTTTATATAACTTTTATGTATTCTTAAGGGCCTTTTTGCCCACATACTTCTAATTCTTCAGGTTTGATAACCATCTTAGACCCAGTATTCCGTTAAGCCAGGAGACCAAACATCTCAGAAACCTCAGACATCAAGGTCTTCTCTGGAACACATTTTGTAAACTAAGATAGGCCTGTCCAGGGGGGAAAGTTCCTCGGGGAGGGGGGTTCGCTCAGCCTCTCATTGGGGAATCTTTGATAGATATGTTAATTGATAAGTCCTATAATGATATACCCAAACTATTGTGGGTGTGCATTTCGAGGGGTGCTCAGGGGGCTGCATTTTGGTGTGCATTTGGATGTGCATTCCAGCGTGCTCCACCTGGACGGAGTGCACCAAGGATCCTTAAAATAAATACCAAGGTAAAATCCCTTTTTTCCCCTCTAACTGTGTTTGGCTCTTGATTTTAAGACCAAGAAAAGGAATCAGTATAAATGCTCAACTTCTCCCTACAAATCAGTTTAAGAGGACCAGTTCTGGGATCTTTCTCTACCTTCCTGGATGGTTAGTGATGCAGAGTGAAAGAACAAGTTAGTTTGACAACACAACCTTCTTCATGGTAGACAGTAATGCTTTGGAAGATGTGAGGGGAAGGAGAAGTCACACAAGGTGGGAGTCCATTTTCTGCAGTTCCACTTCATGGTTCTGTCTTGCCACATGCTTACTAGTGGAAATCAGTAGGCATAGTGTTTTCAGCAAGTGTCCCAGAATTAATTTTTTACTATGACATTTCATGGCATTTGATGATTCATTGGAAGTGCTTGGTTATGCACATTTTGGTGAGCTTTTGTCACTGTGGAGGCTTGGGAAAAAAGCACACACACAGAAAGTAAATACCTCCTCTTGCTCTGACATCATTGTTCTAATTTTCACAAGTCACTCCATTCACTTTAGGAACATAAGTTTTTATTACTGTCTTTCAGCTTCTGCCAAATGTGAATTGCTTTTAGGTTCAGTAGTGTAAGTTAAGGGGAAAGGAGAAAGGGGGTGGTGAACAGTGAGATTTACTCTATGTGAAAAGCCTTACCGTATCCAAGATCAAATTTGGAAAGTCAAGCTTCCAATGTCAAAATTCAGAGATAAGGTTGAAATCCCTCATAACATTCACCAGCCTAGGACAACACCAAGATGGACCCCTGGTAAAGCCTGATGGAAGCTATAAAGTTGCTGGAGAGTACAGAGCCTCCTTCCTTTAGGAGCAGACCGTAAGAGTACATGAGAAATCACTCCAGGCATTAGCATTACCAATATACAGCTCAGATACCTTCATATTTCAAATCCATCAGTAATGTACCACTATTTAGACATCTCTCAGTCTCAGGGTACTATAAAATCCTCTAGACAGCTTCTTTTTCACAAACACCCAGAAGCAGCATATGCAAAGTATCATTTTAATGCTACATAGTGACTGAAATTGGTCCCAAACACAACGTCAAAATTAATAAAATACAGCCTGATGGCTGAGTTATCTGCTACTCATCTTGGATATAGTCGAAAATAAGCCAGATCCACAATTTAGGATTTTTATTTATTTATTTATTTGCATTTTGTTCCATATGGTAATATTCTTGAAACTTAGCTCTAGACCCTGTATCATCCTGAAACCAAGAGAATAATTTTTGGGTACTGTTGTATTTTTGCCTGCTACAATAGAAGTTTTATTGACAAAGACAAACTAAAATCTTTGGTAGAGGTGCAAGAAGTAATGTTAAAACAGTTCTTTGAAGGACTTCAGATGATGTTTCTGAAGACCTAGCTGTAATGCTGACACAGACTGGGTATCACTGAGTAGATTGCTCCCCATTTAATTAGAGTAAAATCAAATTTCTACCTGTATTTACACACAGGACGCTCTGTTAAAAGCAAAAGTACATAGAAAAAGAGCTGCAGATAAGAACACAAGGATAGGTGTTACACACACTTCCTGCATAGATGGATTCCACTTTAGAGGATCTAGGCTTAAATGAATTTTCTCAGCAAAAGAAGACTCTCTGCATCTACTAACATCTATATTGTGGCTTTTGTGGATGCCATAGAAGGACCCACTGCACCCAGAAAACAGAGTACTGGTTTCTGCAATCAGTTAGCTAAATAAAAGTGTAACGCTTTTACAAACCTCTATTCAAACACATCACAGCTGCAAATGCAAAATCTCTACCAAAATAGAAAAAAAAATCATCTCTTAAAAACTGCACATCACAACAGTGCCTAGACCACAGCATAGAAGAGAGAATACCCCATTTTATCTCGATTAAGTTCTAATAGCAAAATGACACGTGAACAGAAATCCAGTGAGTCATGGCTGAGTAACATGATTTTCTGCAGCAGCAGGGAAGGATTATTAAGGAAAGCAAACCACCATAATATGCAACACAAAAATTTACATGTGGATGAATTTAGGTCTTTTCAACTGCGACAGCAAGCATTGCTGTTTGGCTAGGTGAGCAGAGAGAAAGAACACAGAATACTAAATTAGGAATCGTCCCTTAAATGCTCAGATTGCAATTGCTTTAGAGGAGCATCCTTGTTTACAGCCTTTACTTGAAAATTTTAGTGATGTTGCAAGAGAGCAAGGCACCACCTCTCTCCAGTAATTTTTTATCCAGACATTAATGATCTCCACAGACCAGCAATGCACGAAACTTAGAAATAAATAATTGATGATTTTACACAATCTGAGTTGGCTGAGTCATCTGCAATAGGCTATTAAAACAGCATCATGAGCTCAGCTGGTATAAAATGCCTAGAAATCCTCAGTTCTTCCTGCAGCTGGAGCCTTTTTTCCATTCTGACTGAAGACAATGAGAAAAACAAACAATTCAAGGAAAATCAGAGGAGAAGGTGGGTAGGGGGGTTGAGCTTTTTAGCCCCCTCTTTAGACATCTCCCCCTTTTCCTTCTCTAGTTTGCACAGCTCTAGTCACAACATTCTCTGCACACCTACAGCTCTTGTGCAGGTGAGGAAAACAAACAGCTGTTCCAAAAAGAAAGGCAAGCTCCCAGATCAGGACCATAAATTCAGTAGCATTGCTCCTCGGATACTGTCAGGGATACAGAAAAATTACAGATCTTGGCATTGTAGCTAACAGAGTTCCCTTCCCTGATTGTGAACATAAATAACATAGCCTCTGTATTCACATTTAGGCGGGTACTGCACATACTAAAAGGTTTTTACTGGTTGAACCATAAAAGAAGCTAAGTCAGCTTCTCCATCTCCTCAAAGTGAGGGGTGGTCATTGCTGAGTGTGGGGTTCACTGCTCAACCCCACTGCAGAGCATTTCTGAGAAATCTTTCTGAGCTATCACCACCAGGGAATAGTGGAAGCAGACTTTTTAAGACATTAAGTTTCTGGTTAAGAGCAGAGAGAAGCCCAGAGTTTCCTGACTCCAAGTTGTGTTACAGAATCATAGAATCACATAACGGTTTGGATTGCAAAGGAGAAAGGTGACCCTGAGATCAGCTCAGCTGGTCAGAGCATGATGCTAATAACACCAAGATCACAAGTTTGATCTCCGTATGGGCCATTCATGTAAGAGTTGGACTTGATGGTCCTTACGGGTCCCTTCCAACTCAGAATATTCTATGATTCTGTGAACAGAAGTCTACCAGCCAACCTTTTCTAGAGTAACCCTGGTCTGAAGTGACACTAGATATGACAATTTCAGACAACCTAGTAGATCAGGCAAGCTTATGCACCTATTTGCTGAAAACTAATATCATCCTGTCCCGGTTTCAGCCAGGACCATTAGTTTTTGCAGTAGCCAAGAAGGTGCATGGCTAAGAACCAGTGGTTTTCAATACCACCTCACATCATTTTCTGGGAACATAGGTTGGGGTACGTGAAAGCAATCAGGAATTGTTGGGCTCTGCATGGTATTGCGGTGTGCATTTGCATTTTGTACACTTTGGTCATTAATATTGTTGCTGTTCCTGTTCATTTTCTTATCTCATTGCTGCTTCCAGTAAATCGTTCTTACCGCAACTAGTGATTTTTACCTGTGGTGCCTTCAATTCTCCTCTCTAGAGAGAGGAGGGAGAGGAAGTGGGGAGTGAGCAAGTGGCGTTTAATTTGGAATGGTTTCACCATTCCAACACTAATTGTTGGAACACTAAATTAGGGAATACCATTCCTAAACCACGACATATCCACACGTGTATTGTAACTCTCCCTGACACAGTTTGCTACCAGGAAGACAACCACCTAGTAGTCCCACAGCCTCTACTTTATCATACTGTTCTGATACACACACCCCTAAATCATGCAAGAATCGTATGAGGATAAAATTGACATTGTCAAAATAATAAAAATAATAATAAAAAAACCCAAACAACAAAGCCCTGTTCCAAGGCCAGTTCTTCAATTTGTGACCTTCTTGGAGCACTATGTGTCAGAGCTGCTAAGAGACAGACGATGGAGAAAGCACCAAGATAAGGAGTCAAGCTGCAATTTTACCTCTACCCGAGAGTCTAGTAGCAATAAGCCATGAAAAGGGGCCATCCTCCCCCCGGTCACAGATTCTCATTATCTCCTTTCTACAGGCTGGAAGCTAAATGGCAGATACTGTGCATGCATACAAATCTAAGTTTTCTCTGGTTTAGCAGGCTTATTTCAGCCAGTTTTGTGTAAACAAACACAAGAAACCACTTTTTTTTTTTTTTT
>VZTH01013972.1:144796-161301 GCA_013397815.1 Aleadryas rufinucha
CGGGCTGTTGCTAATGCAGTTTGGGAGACCACGGACAGCAAAAAGAGACCTCTATTTCCTTAAATAGTGGAGAGATTTTTAAAGACTGTAAATACTGACCAAGAATCATGGTTTGTTATCCTTTGTGCTAGTTTGGGAAGCAGAAAGGGGAGGAGGGGGTGTGGGAGCAGAAAGGAGGGGTTTTGCTTTAATTTATTATTATTTCTTTTTCTTTCTTTTAGTTCTGTTAATAAACTTTTTCATATTCTTTAAGTTTTGAGCCTGCTTTGCATTCCTCCAAATCTCCTATCTCACACAAGATAAGAAAGGCAAACTGAAACCATTACAGAATTTGGTGGGTTTCCCCGGTTTAGAACCAAACCCGCTACACAGACACATCCCAACAAATTATTACTACAAGACAGCCACTCCTGGAGAGCACAGAAACAAGAAGATATGTCTGCTGGTACCTGGGCACAGCTCATTCACCTGGCAGCAGAACATGTTTCAGGCTCTTAAGAGCAGGAATGCAAGGACTCTCATTTTTGCCAGGTAATGGCTTCCTAGTAGGGAAAAAAAAAGGGGTTATTTCTTGTTATTTTTAAATCTACCCCACTTTTTCCACTTTTTTAAATAAAAATGTTTTATAGATGAACATGGGAGATGCCTTACAAGAAAAGAGCGGTTTGCAGGATCATTGCTCTGCTCTTTCTCACCAGAGCTGTTTGCAGAGAAGAGTGGCTGTGAACACTTTTACATGACCAAGCTGTAAATTTCTATCACACTTTGCCACACTAGAATTCAATCTGAGTACACTGTCAAAGGAAGGCTTATGGCAGGCAAGTAATTCATTCCCTATTCAGGCTGTTTGCTTCCAACAAGTCCATTTCACAGGACAGTTAACAGATCCTCTCATGATAAGGATGGCTGCTCAAAGCACTTAGGCTGATGTTGTTTTAATACCAAATCTATATTGAGGTGGTTGACACAACTAGTGACATAAAAAGTAGCTTACAAAGGCTAGTGGAGTGCAACAAGACATGAAACCTAGTATCAACATTCCTCTGTTTCTGAAAGACCAATGAAATCTCTTGATGCTGTGGGTATTTCTTCAATACACAGCATTTTAGTTACAGCAAATGTAACTATACTTGCAGATTAATTTGCTGGGTAAAGACTTCACTTTGAAATTATTCTTTCAATTCTTGTAGGTCTTGCACACCTAACATATTCTCAATAACATTTATGTGGTGTAAGATTATTGCACTTTGTTTCCTTGAGGGAAAACCACCTGAAAAAGGGAAAATAAATCCCTTGATATGACCAGTTTATTGCATAAGTCCTGATTTTATATGTCATGTATTTGTTTATATAATAAATATTTGTAATGTAAGGAAATTAAATATTATACAAAGCTTCTACAGAGAAGATATTTTCAAGCATTATTGATGAAAGTCAAAGAGAGTTCAAACAATTCTCAAACAGAAATTTTTCCTCCTGTTTTCCAAAAGTGCTTTTGACTTGGGGCCATCACATTTGAAATCGTCCTGGCTGTTTTCACAAGCATTTCTGGAAAATCTCCTCTTTCTCCTGCTCTGAAGGTCCTTTAAACTTCATTTCTGCTTGGATCCTTCAAATTCTTTTCCAGGCCACTAGGTATCTGAACACAGCAAAACTCCCATCATGTGTGGTTTGTCCTAATTATCAGAAGTCCTGAGTATTGTGATAGCTGATTCATGAACTACTTCTTTAACAGAATGAAAAAAAAAAAATTAACTGAATTAATTTGTTTTCAATTTCTTTCTGCAGCCTTTATTTTCACAAAGATATACACAGACAGTCTCATGTCACTTGGTCAATAGAGAATGAGTCACTTGCTGTTATGCTGCTCACACTTTCACCCTCTACTTGCATTAGCAATTAGAAAGTATTAATTGAGCATATGGACTGCACTGAAGGTCAAGACCTGTTTTAACTCATACTTAACTATTTGTGAGGAGCAACCATTGAATTGTACCATCATTATGGTATCTGCATGTCTAGTGAAAACATATATTGATTGCTTTCATCAATATTACCTTGTTGCATCAACTGTATGTAAACTGCACTTTCCTGTCACCATGGAAGAGGGACAGTGCAGAAACCTGAAGTGTCAGTGGTGTCTACCATGCTTTGGTTAAAGATCATGGAGGTAAGTACATCTCATCTCAAAATAATTATTAGGTTTTGGCAGTTTCCCTGAATTTTGAGAGATCATTCACAAAGTGACTCAGACAATTATTATTTGGGGTCTTTCAAGTATATGGCAGTTTGTCCATGAACAAATTTCCAAATGTTCCCACATATCTAAAATGCTGTATTCATAGCCCAGTTAGTTTAGTGTCAAAATTGCATTCCCTCCACACCCTCCACCAGACCCTGGGAACTGAGTAGAGAACAACAGCTTTAAGCTTCAAATCTGAAAATGCCTCTTGCGATTTTGCAAAAGCAAAAATCTAATTCTGGCCATGGCAATTAGTTGGGGGATACCTGTGTTTGTCAGCCAAGCATTCACACTATTAACCTGTTTGCAATTGCAGTTAACATGTTCACTGAACATACAAACATCAAATCCGTAACATGCAATTCCCTGAGAAACTGCTGCTCATCCCAGCAATGACCAGTAGAAAGGAGTGAACTCAGATCTGTTGTGCTGAGTTCTGCCAAAAACATCAAGGTGGTTGAAAACAAAGTGGAGGAGCAAGAAAAAAAGAAGTTGTGTGTGGGAAAAAATGCTTACACAGTCACAAGAGGGATACACGGTCATGACAGGTGACCTATATGCATCCAACTAGATGCAAATTAGTTGGTCTGTTACACTCAGGGAGGGAAAAAAAGTCTGCATACACACTGCATACTTCTACCTTACACATCTGTCAAACCAAAACAGATGACAAATGTCAGCACTCACATGAGATATTGAGCAACAACGCTAAAATGCCTAAGAGGCCATGCCTTTTCCCTCCTCCACCTCAGATCAAATGAGTTTACATCCTTACAGGAATCCTGACAGGCAAGTGCCACATTGAAGTTCCACTACAACAAAGGTAATGGTGCTGGAACTGCTGAACAGCTTCTAACACCTACATTAGTGAAACTATGAAGACATTTTTACATTCTAAAAAGGTTCATGGCCTCAGTTAAGTTGGAATATAATTCTCTGTGGCCATCACTCTGAACTTGTCACAGCTCCTGTAGGAACTGAATCACAAAGCATCTGGGGGAAAGCAGAATCCCAAAAAAGACAGTGAGTCATCCTACAGTGTCCTGTTACTTCAGGGGGTGAGCACTATTCCCAGTACTCATGACAGTGAGCAAGCCTGACTCGTCCACCTGATTTTTTCCAACACTGAACTTGGAAACCTGCAAGAAATCTTACTCATGGTGGTGGGCTTAGGGATTGGTAGAACTGATATAGAAACTGTTGGGAGTGTAGGAGCAGCAGTCATCAAAACTAAGTAAATCATGCAGTGAATTTATTGTTTAATAAATTTTTATGTTCTCTGGTTAGCTTGGGAAGTCCCCACAGGAACCTAAGGGACCTTCTGCACCTACTTCAACAGGCTTGATAATAACTTTGTTTTTAATAATTTTTTTAAGTATCTAAATGAACAAAAGTAACAAAACAACACTTGTCTGTGTTTCAGGAGTAGCAGTTGACAGTCATGTTTTCATCTTACATGCTGTATTCCTTCAGAACACATCCACTTGTCTGACTCTGAAGAAATGAAGAAAAATTAAATGAAGAGAAAAAAAAAACACTTTTCCTGTAAATAGTATAGAGCTTTTCCAATAACTCACTATCATAGCACTACTTCCCTCCCTACTGATATTTTGGTACTGACCATGCAGTGCAAATTAAGAGAAGAATGCCTTTCTGCAGACAGAATCATACAGAGCTGGACTGAAGCTCCAGCAGGACATTAAAGAAGCTACTCTAGAAAATAAAAAATATATATAATTATAATAGACATTTAAAAGGAATACATCTCCCAGCCATATCATCTTCCTTCACAAGTGAAGTCTGCAGAACAATTTATTTTAGCTTTTTGCAACTCTTACTTGCTTTCTGAATTTCTTCTTCAGAGTGGATCTGAGTGACAGAAAAAACAAACTGCATGTGACCCCATTGTACTGGAAAGGAATGCAGAAAGCAGCAGCTGCAGCAACCAGGCCCCTTTCCTCTACCCACTGAAACAAGTCCCAGTATGACCCTGATGTTGCAAGTTTCTAATTAATACTAAAAAAAAGAAGGTTATATATTCACACCCAATCCAAAATATGAAAATGAAGAAGGTTTTCAGGCTGTGAAGCTAAAACATCAAGCTTCTCACAGCTGGGCTGAGTGGATTTGAGAATCTCTCAGAGTCAGCATCAACCATCACTGATGCACAAGCACAGCACAGTTTGAAGAGATTTGTGCTTTATTTGTGATTAAAGGCTTGCAACTCATAAAATAGAAAGAAGGAGATAAAGAAATAAAGCTTGTCTGCAGAAAATAAGATTCCAGCCTACCTGCTTTTTGTACTTCTGTCCATAACTCTGGTAGCTGGTGCTTTGCTGTGCCGATGAAACTATCATTGAATTGATTGTCTCAGTTGCTAAGGAAACCAAAGAGATGATGCTAATGGATACTATTTATGACACTGGGAACCTTGGAAAACATTTGCCATGGAAAGATGTTGTCACAAGTTAGTTAAAAGCTACATTGAATCTTAGCACAGAAAAGAGAACTAGATAGGATTTTTTTCTTTTCTGTCTTCCCTCTGACATTTTATTTTTTATCAGATACTTACAGTTTTATTCTTGGTTTGACTGTCAGCACCACTTTATAGTCATTCTTCTAGCTTTATTTCAAAACACAGGAGTTAGCTCAAGCACATTCATTCTAATTCTAAGCAATGGAGTCCAGGATTATTTTAAAGCATCACACATGATGTAAAATAGGATTTGAGTTTGGGAATGTTCTCCAGAAGACAAAATTTTTGAATCAAAAACATTGGATTTGATATGTTTCTACCTTTGCTCTTATGAACCGTAAGTTATGGAAGATTTTCATAACAGATACAGCAGATCTCATAAATGAAACTGTTATGTTACAAATTATTATATTTTCAAGAACCTATGTTTATATTTAAAAAAAATAATCTCCGTTAAAAAGAGACAGACTTTCTATAAACATTAAAAAAGCAGCAGGGAACTGTAAGTTATTTTTTCTTTTTCCACAAGCTATATGTTCACAGCATGAGTCATGTATCAAAAGCAACCACACAAATCTGAACTTATACCAGTGAAGGATCAAGCTCCAGGCACTTACTTGTTTACAGAAGGCCCAAGGAGTTATTTCTGCACTGGAGTCACAGATGACCCATAGTCAGACACCTTGTTGCCATGGAAATCTCACATCACCACTCTCTGCCTTGCTCCTATCCAAGATCCTCCTTTGCATCCCTGATGATCCCTGCTTGTCACAGCTTCCCTGGGTCCCTCATTTTGGGCAGGCAGGAGCTGCTAGCAGGACTGGAGCACATGTAACCCTGTCTGGCACTTGCAGTCATAGGAAGGTCCAAAAAAGTGATTTTTTACGATTATGATTCTTGACTGAGCATCTTGTGCCGCCTTACATTCTCATCCACACAGACCTCCAAAGTTGTGTCTCATTGCTTACTTAGTGTTATAGAGAAGTAAACAGAGAAACTAGTGCCCTTCTGTGCTGGTGAGAGAGTAGGAAGTCCCAGCCCATTAACAAGAATTTGTTCCTGGAGAAAGGAAAGAGAAATAATATCCAATGACTACTCATTCTCATGGGAGAGTCATTCACTGAGGCAATTCAGTGACAGCTCATAAGGTGCATCTAGAACAAAGCAATATAAAACCCAAAAAAACCCCACACACCAATCCCCCAAAATGTTGAGAGGCAGAGGGAAGCATACACTCCACCTGAGCACATGGTCATAGGATCCCTTGAGTTTGAAGGGACCCATAAGGATCAGAGCCCAACTCCCTGCTCTTTGCAGGACCACCTAAAACTAAACCATATGGCTTTAGATGGTTTTTGCAAAACCTCTGCAGATGAAAATCTCTGCATAATGGGCAACAATTATTCGTCTTTTTCTTTTTTTTCTGTTGCACCTATGCTTCTACTTTAGACTCTTCACTTCAGGATCATACACCTATTTACACATGAAAAATACTGCTCTTTCCTAATAGAGCAGATAGGAGCAAGGGCCTAAAACAAATACCACAGGAATCTGAAAATTTATTGGAAGAAGTACAAGGCAAGAAGTATACCATCCCAACAAATACAGAGAATTAAAATCACATAGAGCACTTCCCTTGGCATGACCTGGCTACAGACATTGACCCTTGGTGATATCTGAAAACATTAAAAAAAAAAATACTAGTAATTATTCTTACAAGTAGACAATTCCATTTTCAGAAAGATATCTCAATTTTACCCAGCCTGTAAGCATTAGAACTGCAACCTATCAAGATACACCTATTTGAAGTAATTTCAGTATGAAACCATGAGCATCACAGTGTAAGTGAAGGGGGAAATAATATGACGTTTCCAAGTCAGCTCTAGGCAAAACCATTTGAAGAAAACACCTTCTCACAACTGCCCAGTGCTGCTGTTCACCTTTTAGTCTCCTCTGTGGCCTCAGGAGAGAAAGCTAAAAACAGTGTTCCTGACACTTTTACAGCTTGTGAAATTTAAATTGCTCTCTTTCTGTTCAAGATTAAAGGATTTTTTTCAGTACTAGTAGTCCCAGCACTGAAAATTAGCCTAGTCCAATTAAGGTTTCGACTAGAAGTAATGTCTCCCTTCAGGGAATACATGACATTTTAAATTAAGAAACATTCCAGCTAACAAGCCTATAAATCTTCCCAATTAACTGTATTCTCTACCAGTTTATGAGTCTTGTGTTCAATTTGATAATCCTAATCTCCCAGAGTGCAGAAAAGGATGAGACCTTTGTGGAAGTTGCCTTCCACTTGTTGTAGTGGAAGGGGATATAGACACCCTCCCAGACTATACTTTTATTTGACAGATCTGAGCCAAATGGAACATCAAAGCCCAGGACTCTTCACTGCTGTCAGGTGAAAAGGTTTTCAGTCAGCCAAAAGCCTCTGTGATGCATTTCTCACTCTCCATTAAGGAAGCTCTGTGGCATCACCACTAGAAACACAGCACCAAGTGATTCTCTCACAGGAGCACTTTGCACACTTCTCCATGGATTATTCTTTTACTAATCAAAGCTTTCAGGGAACACAGTCAGGGTTTGTCCTCAGAGGCAGTGTCACAGAGTGGTGATTGGGGGCACCAAGTAAGGCAGGCTGAAGGAGAAAGCAACCTGTCAGCAGCATTAAATGTAACTTTTCTTTCTGTTATACAGATGGGTTTATTCCCTTTTAATATGTTAAGAGGGTAGCTGAAAAGAACTTCTAAATAGGAGATATAAAAGAGACATCTGAAAAAGTCACAATTAGGGAGCAACACAAGCCAAGAGCACAGAAAAAAAAAAGAACAGACTACCTGAAGAGATCACTGTGTTTTTTGAAAGGCAAACGTCAAAAGCTATCATCCTAAATTGGATGAGGCAAGCTGGGGTACTGCCAGACACACTGTAAAAACAGAACCACCTGAAAGACCATGTTGGCTAACCGAGTGTGATCATGGAAGCACAGAATGGTTAAGGTCGGAAGAGACCTCCAGAGATCATCTAGTCCAACCCCCCTGTTAAAGCAGCTTCACCAGGTGAGTTTTTAGTATCTCCAGAGAAGAAGACTCCACCACCTCTCTGGGCAGCCTGTTCCAGACTGTCACTCTCATCGAAAAGTGGATTTCAGTTTGTGCCCATTGCCCCTTGTCCNCTTCACCAGGTGAGTTTTTAGTATCTCCAGAGAAGAAGACTCCACCACCTCTCTGGGCAGCCTGTTCCAGACTGTCACTCTCATCGAAAAGTGGATTTCAGTTTGTGCCCATTGCCCCTTGTCCTGTCACCAGGCACCACTGGAAAGAGCCTGATCCCATCATCTTGAAATCCACCCTTAACATATTTGTAAGCACTGATAAGATCCCTTTTTGGTCATCTCTTCTCCAGGCAAACTGGCCCAGCTCCCTCAGCCTTTCCTCATAAGAGGATGCTCCAGTCCCTCATCCATCTTTACAGCCCTCTGCTGGACCTGCTTCATTAGTTTCTTCTCTTCCCTGAACTGGAAAGCCCAGAACTGGACAAAGAACTCCAGATGTGGCCTCTCTAGGGCTAAGTAGAGGGGCAGGATCGCCTCCCTCGTCCTGTTGGCAATGCTCTTCCTAATGTACACCAGGGTACCATTGGTTTTCTTGGCCACAGGGCACTGCTGGCTCATAGACAGCTTGTTGTCCCCTGAGACCCCCAGGTCCTTCTCCACAGAGCTATTTTCCAACAGGTCAGTCCCCAGCCTGTAATGGCACCTGGGGTTGTTCCTCTCTCAGACACAGGACCCTGCACTTGCCTTTGTTGAACTCCATTTGATTTCTCGCCACCCACCTTTCCAGCCTGTCCAGGTCTCACTGAATGAGAGCGCAGCACTCTAGTCTGTCAGACATTCCTCCCAGTTTTTCATCATCAGGACCTCTGCTCACAATGCACTGAGCTCTGCCATTCAGCCAGTTCTCAATCCACCTCACTGTCCACTAACCCAGCCCATACTTCCCGAGATCACCTATGAGGATGTTACAGGAAACAGTGTGGAAAGCCTTGCTGAAGACAAGGTAGACAACACCCACTGCTCTCCCCCACCTACCCAGCCAGTCATTCCATCTCAGAATAGAAACACTTCTCGTGGTGAATCCATGCTGACTGCTCTTGATAACCTTTTCCTCTACATGTTTAGAGATGACATCCATAGTAAGTTGCTCCATCACCTTTCCTCACCATAATGAAGGTAAGGCTGACTGATCTGTAATTTCCCGAGTCCTCCTTGCTTTTTGAAGACTGGAGTAACACTGGTTTTTCTCCAGTCCTCAGGCACCTCTTCAGTACTCCATGACCTTTCAAAGATGATAAAGAGTGGCTTAGCAATAACATCTGCTATTCCCTCAGCACTCATGGGTGTATCCCACTGGGGCCTATGGATTTGTGGGTATGTAACATTTGGGCCCACAGATTTGTGGTTGTCAGGTCAGCCTCTAAATGACCTTTAACTTGATTCTCTTCAACCAAGGGAAGGTCTTCCTTTCTCCCTTCCCTCCAGGGTCTGGAATTCACAAGGGCTGGCCTTAGCAGTGAAGACTGAGGCAAAGAAGGCATTCAGTAACTCTGTCTTCCCTATCTCCTTTGTCGCTATGGCACTCATTTCATTCAGCAGGAGGTTCTCATTTTACCTTGTCTTCCTTTTGCTACTAACGTACTTAAGGGAGCTCTTCTTGTCCTTGCCACATCCCTGCATATCCTGACAACATCTCTCTGTTTCTCCTAAGTGGTTTGCCTTTTTCCACATTTTGTAAACTTCCTTTGCCATGATCTCCTTGCTAAGCCATGCAGGTTTTCTACCCTCTTTGTGCATCCCTACGAGTAAGAAATCAAGCAATCTTGACGTTGGAGGAAGTGATGCTCTAGAATTGGAGTGACCAACTCTCTTGGACCCCCCATAATTCAGAGGCGTACGATGTGGAGCAACTTGAGGCCATTTTCATGGAACAGTGTGCTTTGGAACTAGAAGGTGTTAGCACCTATGCTGGCTCACAACAAAGAGAGCAACAGTGCACTGTCCCACAGGTACAACCATAAAAGCACAAACAAAATATTACACAGACACATTTAAAAAGAAGTTTTTGCTAATGCAAAAGGAAACAAAGTAATTGTCCCAAGGCTATTGTCCCAGGCCGAACTACTGGGTAGTGTTGTGGAAATAAAGAAAAAAACCCCAAGAACACACACCACACGTCCTCTGAAAATGCACCATGTGTCATTTTCACCTTCCATAAGGGTAGCATGAAGCAGTTTCTGCAGTGTGGTCTTTGCAAACCAAACAATATTAGTCTACCACAACTGACAACATCCCCATTTATGATCTCCATTTATGAAAGTAAGACAAAAACATCCCAAGAAGCTCAAGACTGCAAAAAAAGGCAGGAAGTACAGGAAAGGAATATTCTGCAATCCTTTTAACCCACATCCTGAATCCACAGTCTTAAGACTCTCTGTACATCAGGGTTGCCCCTCAGAGCAATCTATATTTAATAGATCCTGGACAGAAAGTAGAAGAGACAAACAGATTCCTCATTTAAAACAAACAAAACAACCAAAAAACAAACCATAAACAAAACAAACAAACAGAAAAAAACCGCAAACCCAACACCACAATTCATTCTAGTAACAACAGAAATGCACCACCAGGTAAATGAGCTTGTGTTTACAAAACCTCTAATGCTCAATTAGGTCTGTTCAGCACTGTGCATTACTGCTGATCTTAATGCAGCTTCTTCTATTGATCACGCTACAGCAACTGCTATTGCTGCCACGTAAAAATCTGTACAGTGATAGAAACCTTTCCACGTAAGAACCTAAACGAGAGTGTCTGCCTCATTAGTCAGGAAACACTGTCATGCTCTAATTAATTTGTAGGAGGCAGAAAATGGATAACATATGGCTCTACTCTTACAGAATCAAGGAAAAAAAAAGAAAACATGTTTACTTGTATTTCCAATACTAAGAGAACATCTTTACACATTTTCCAAGTATTTACCACCTCTTCCAGAGGCACATACAGCATCTTTTGTAGGTACCATTCACTTTAATGTTGAACACAATGGAATCTCAGACCCAGAGGCAGATCACATGCATGACTCATTAAAACAATTATGGTCATTATAAATCCAAATAGAAAAAAAAAATTATTTAGGATAAAGGTTTCTAGTTAATCCCTACCATGATTACAATACTAAGAATTCTTTTATTAACCAAAAACAATGCAAATATTAAGTCATATTTCAGCATACAAGAAAGCAAGAACAATAACATAAGAGATTTAACATTTCTAGTAACAAAGGTCTGGAGACTGCTTTGGGTCAGTGAGTCCTACGTGTTGTTAAAATTTAAGCCCCACTTAAATAAGTGAATAAATGAGAACAAAAAAAAAAAAATTGAAAGCAGCCATGGTCTCTGTTAGGTTTTGGGAGCGTAGTTTTCAAAACAGGGAAATCATGGATAGGGAAGCCATGAATCAGGAAGTCATTACAGTCTCAGGACAGTTGATTTGTGGGACATTGCCCAACATCCAGGCTCCAAGGTGTAACATAGGATCCTGTTATTCCCCCATCTGACAAGGAAAGAGCCACAATACATTGTGGAAATGATGTGGACCTGCCTAAGGGGAAAGGGACACCAAGGGTATGGCACACCTCCTCATCAACAGTCAAACCAGCTGGCAGGTAATTAGCTTAAAACCATATCCTTTAAGAAGGTTCTTCTGTTTCCCTCTTGTCAGAGGCCTTTACTACTTACTAAAAGATGTTTCTATAAGCTGCATATGAAGCAATTTGCTTGCAACAAAATTTTTCCCACCCCTGTGTTCTTCCTAGCAAGTTCTTCCACCCGTTGTGAGTTGCAGAGCCTCACCTAAGCAGAGAGGAAAGTTCCCTTGTGGGAGCTGGAACAAGGACAGAGCAGCGCCCACCCCAGCAGCCTACTTCTTTTGGAAACACATAAAATTTGGAGCATATGATATGTTTACAGTTATTGCTTCCCACAGTAAGTGGCAAATTCCCAGAAGTAATCTCCAACCTTAACACGGAGATGGGGTGAACTGCCGAAAGTGATGGGGTGGAACAGAAGCACCACACAGGATTCTCAGTGTTCCAGGAACCAAGAGGTTGGAATTGCTCCCCACATCACAGATCAACCAATAACCGGTGCATTTGCCTATGCAGAGCACTGGGCCTTCATCTACTGGTTTTCCAACATGGAGGGAAATATTTAGTGCCCCAGCTCTTACTGATCTGCAGATGTGTCTTAGTCTGAAAAGAAATCATAAAAATTTCACTTTCTCACTCCTTGCACATGCACACAGACACACACCTGGGCTCTTTTCTCCTTCCACACATTTTTGAGACTCTTGAGGACTGCAGCTTGATCTCAACACTCATTTTTATACAGGGGACAATGAGCATACATGACAGGAAAAACAAGAGAAAATAAAGCAAGAAAAAGTGAAGTAAAAGCAAACCAAAGAAAAACACTTCACATGAGAAGTCTGTAGTTCTCCTGAAAACAAGCTTGAGATTAACTACCCCATCTCACAGCTCTAAGTATGAGTCTTGCTACAGTGGCACTTCATAACTCTCTAAGCAAAATTGTTCACTTTCCCCAATTTCTCTCAGAATGAAATGTAGCAGAAAATGCATTCCTTGTCCCAATGTGCAGACAGAACGATACTTACTTGTTGAACAGAAAAGAGCACTAAATCATATTATTTCTTGAAAAAACTCAGACAAGTAAAGTAAACACAAATGTTACTTTGATTTCCTTTGGCCCATTAAGATGCCACTATAAAGTTTCCAACTGGAAAAACAATCTTTTCTCCCCTTTATTTTTCTCAAAATAAATTAGAGAAAAAGCTGTCACTTGATTTCATCAGGAAAACATTGTTCTTCTCCATACTGACTAGCTCCCATTACTAGAAACTTTGTAAGAGGGGCAGCATGTCAAAAATACTTCTTGTCAAGAGAGAAAATAAATAAACAAAAAGATGCTACACTGAAGGGAACAAAAGTTGTTGAGATTTCATATTAAAACCTTAAACTTTCAAATTAAAAACAATATTTATTAAAGCGGACATGTGATTCCTTTGGTAGGGAAGATGCACTGATGAGCTGGGGAAATCATTTTGTAATATCCATAAAGACCTAGGAAAACTACAACTTTGTGTCCCACAAGGTTACTTTTCAGACCACTGCAAATCATTTATTAATTTCCCCCCCTCCCCCCCAATCTTTCATCAGACCTTTGGCAGTAGGTCAGCTGCCACTCAAGAAGAGGCAGGAGACAGAGTCAAGTGCCCAAGTCCTCACAACAAACAGGACCCACTTGGTTCACACAACAAGGTTCATAAGGTGCTCATTGGAAGGAAAATAGGAGTCAGGACACCACTCAGGTTTCTTCATCATGAACAAAAGCAAGGTGGTTGAAGAGTGAAAACGCATGAGGATTGCCATCTGCCACCTCTCCCCCACAGAACATAATTTTCAAAATCCTCCCAACATACTGTCTCTGGATCTCATCCCAGCTTTTCCTCATGTATACCACCCACGCTGGCAGGTGCTTCCAGCATTCTTCACTGGATAGCTCGTGTTCTTCACAGCAACTCAACTCACAGGTGCTCAAGAAGGAAGAGTTAACAGTAGCTCTCATTCCTGACACCTCAAAAAGGAGCAAACTGATTTTGAGTCAGGAAACAAGGATGAGGGAAGTGGGAAAGCTGAAGGCAGAAGAGAGGCTGGCTATGAAAGACAGAGACAGTTTGGAACCAAAAATTGCTGATGTGAATTTTTACCCTCGAAAATGAGTGCATCGGAAATCCTAATCAGTGGCCTTAATCCTCTCAATAACACCCAATCCCAGGAGAAATGCTGGCACCCAAGGCAATTGCCAAGGTCCAATGCCATAAGGATTTGACACCTTATATCCCAAACACTAGCAGAACTCTGTGAGATTTAAATTATATTGGGAAATCAAAAATGCACAGCAGCATCAAGATCAAAGGAATGTGCAAGAATATGGATTTTATTTTTTTGTGTGTGTGGTTGGGTTTTGTTGGGTTTTTGGTTGGTTGGTTTGGTTTTGCGGGAGAGAGCTGGAGGGGAAGGGAGGGTTTTTTTATTTTAATTTTATTACTCAAATGTGCTGTCCACATCTCAGCCAAGACAGCTGCTCACATCAAATGAAGCTGCCTGGGTGTTGTACTGCTTCCAAGATGACATGCTCGATGCTTCACTTAAATGTGATTATATATACAGGCAGCATATTCCTAAAGGAGAGAATTAGGGACACACACTCACTCCATATTGTCCACAGAGAACAACATGAGGTTTTTTTTTTATTCTAGCACTGTGAGCTTAAGAGTCACAGCTCCTAGGTGATTGGGACAACAGCCATAGACTTGCTCTTGGGCCGGAAGCATTATTTCCTCACACTTTCCATAGTTGCAGCATACATACATTGAGTATTTCTATACTATATGATGCCAGTACAGCTTCACAGCTCTTCCACAGTTACAAGACCTTCCTGACCTCTAGCACAATTATAACTGTCACTCCTTTTCTGCCTCCTGCCTTTTTTCCATGATTGTCTTTCATTCAATATGAATTTTCTTCCATCAGTGCCCATGGTAACATCCATAGAATTAGCTCCAGGCTAGACAGTGGCCATGAACAGCTCCCTAACCATGGAAACCTGCCAACATTTATCACAAATATAAGATATTCCACAGAAGTAAAAAGCACAACAGCACGTCTTTAACTCTTCTGCACATCCTTGGCACATTGTGGTAGCCAGAGCAATTTGTAAACATGGCAAACTGCCTGTCTTACCTTTTTACATGTGTAAGCATAAAGATACACCTTAATGGCACGACTGAAGATTCTAGGACTATAAATTAAACTAAATAGTTACCTTCACATCAGCCATCAAATAATACACGAGTCACATTGCTGTCAAAGATGGTACTATGATAAAGAAGTACAACACACAGTCTGCCTTGTGATGAAGAATACTGTAAAACAGAAACTGTTTACACTGGAAAATTTTGAAGATACATTCTGAACATTTAAAACTTGCAGTAGTTACGAATATGAATTTTGGGTATGGGGGATTGATTGTATTTTTTTTAGGTTAACTTTAGGTATGAAATTGGGATGAAGGATGACACAATCATATTCCATAGAATTAATGTTGATAGCTTGAAATCCTGCAGTGATTTCTTTTAAAACAATCACCAATTGTCTCCCGGAGTGTCTGTTTACTGAGAACATCAAATAATTAAGTTTACGGTGGTGAATCAGAATGAGTAGCAGACCCAGATTTATTTGGGAAGCAATCAAACTATAATTAGACTAGAAAACATTGAATGCAATAAAACACAGATATGCATGCTGTTAGGAGGTTCCACGCAGGGACAGAGAAACATTCAGTACACAGCAGAAAAGTAGTCTGCCTTGATCTGCATAGGAGTCAAGTCCAGATCTAGATGCACTTTAGATTCAAGAAAGTCCACACCTGGCTGCTACATGATGCTCAGTTTCTCCTCTCCTTCAATCAATTTAAGATGCCTTTTGCCAGAGAACACAGAGGTTCACATCCCTAACTTAAACTCAGCCACCATGGAACAGCCTTTGCCTTTACATTACTTATTTTCATTTGAATGCTTTGTACTACTACCTGGAATGCTTGGTCACCTATAAAAATACTTCTCCTTTCTAAATCCCTGCCAATTTACAGGTTATAAGCCTGGGGATGCATCACCTTGTACAAAAGTTTTTGTACAGAGACTTGCTGATGGCTGTGTTTTAACAATTCTGCATTCAAGACTGCTTACCAGAACAAGATGATTACCACAGCTGACAATATCACTGATAATTAGGAGGCTTTATTTTTGGCTCCCCAAAATGTGCAAGATCAAACACATTTTGTATAACCCAAGGTATGAATTTAAACTGGTATACCCTAGCAGTGTAAAACTTGCACACACAACTACAACTACATTTTCCCATCAATCTTTCACATAGGGTTGGGTGGATCTACATAATCTACCTAATCTATGTAATTACTCGTATCATAGAATGGTTTTGGTTGGAAAGGACCAAAGGACCTTAACATTCATCTAGTTCCAACCTCCCTGCCATGGGTCACTAGACCAGGTTGCCCAATGCCCCATCCAGCCTGGCTTTGAACAATTCCAGGGATGGGGCATCCATAACCTCTAAGGCCAATTTGGTCCACAGCAAAGAATTTCTTCCCAAAATCCAATCCAAATCCACCCTCTTTCAGTTTGAAGCCATTCTCCCCTCTTCCATGTCCTGTCACTACACATCCTTGTAAAAGGTCCCTCGCCAGCTCTCTTGTAGGTCCATTTTAGGTACTGGAATGCTGCAATAAGGTCTCCTCATAGCTGAGCAACCCCAAATCCCTCAGCCTGGTCTTCACAGGAAAAGTGCTTCAGCCCTTTGATCATTTTCTTGGCCCTCCTCTGGACTTGCTCCAACAGGACCATGTCCTTATGTTGGGGGTCTGAGAGCTGAATGCTGTAGTCCAGGTAGAATCTATAAGAGTGGAGTATTGGGGATTGCAGTTGGTTTTCTGGGCTGTGAGCGCACATTGCTGCCTCACGTTGAGCTTCTTGTCCTCCAACATGCACAAGTCCTTCTCCCCAGGGCTGCTCTCAATCCAATGCCCTGACTGAAGTGGAGGACCTTGCACTTGGTTTTGTTGAATTTCATGAGGTTT
>VZTH01013973.1:5081-19206 GCA_013397815.1 Aleadryas rufinucha
CGCCCGTGGGCCTCCCGGCCCGGTGGCCCCCCCTCCACCCCCGCCTCCCGGTAGCTCAGCAGAGGATGGTGGTCGGTGTGACCCTCCCCCGCCCCAGTGATGCTGCCCCCTCCACCCCCCTGGTTTGGGGAGGGGGGGCGAGGGGGGGTGAGGTGATGTGTTGTGTTGTGTCCCCCTCCAGCATGGCCGGGCATCACCAGGTGGGTAACGCCAGGGAAAAGAAGGGATCAGGTGGATCCCGCGGGATGCAGGGCTGCTTTGGGATCGGGGTGTAAGGGGACATCGCTGTAAGGACAGGGTCGTGCCGGTGTGGGGTTGATGTTTGCCCCCTTCCACCTCTGCTGCCAGCCTCTAAAATTCCTCTTGTCCTCCCTGGTGGCACCATTGGCATCCCCGAGGCTGCACCCAAACATCCAAACACCCCAAAACCTCTGCGTGGCTTTCTGTGGTTGCAGGGTAACACCAGCCAAGGGATGGGGGACAAGGGAAGCCTGCCCCACTCCAGAGCCCAGATATGGAGGAAGGGGAAGGCCCTGACTGGGATAGGGCCGGGAGGGCTGAGCCCCACAGCGGGGTCCTGCAGAGCCTGGCGTGGGGCCATGGATCTGCCATCAGTCCAGGAGCGGAACAAGGAGTTTGTTTTGGTGGGGCAGGGGATGGGGATGGGATCGGTGTGTGGGGTTGGGGACCAGGCAGACTCGACCCTGTGGAATGGCTGGGGCTGAGCACAGCTGGGGGAAACTGAGGCACAGGGTTCTGGCAGCAACCAGCTTGAGATCCCCAAGATCTTGGCCATGTGGGGGTCCAGGGGTTCCATGGGGCAGTGCGCTGAGGTGGCTCTGCCTCTTGGGCATCTGCTGGTGCTGGTGGGACGTGGCAGTGCCTGGGCAGGGAAGGCCGGAGCGTGGCAGTCCCTGCAGCAGGGATGCCCCTGGCAGACCCTCTCCATGCCCACCCTCTGCCCATGGTCCAGGGGATCTCGGGCCCCCTCCAGAGCATCCCGAGGGGCTCAGCACGCGGCAGGCTGGGAGCAGCAGGCACAGAGCGAGCGCCATGCCATGCTGTCATCTCCCCTCCTCTGGAAGCTGGGTGCTGATTTCACTCCGGCTACCAGGAAGAGGGAGGGAGGTGGCTTTGGAGTGGGGAGGACTCGCTCAAGCATCCATTTTTAATGAGCTAGATATCTATTTTTCCCCGAGCTGGCTTCCCCCACATCGATCCCTTTGCCTGCTCCCCTCCCTGTGCCAGTGGCTCCACGGCAGTGGGGAGCAGCAGGACAAGCATCCCTGGCACTGGGACCCTCATGCCTCCCCACATCCTGCTCCTGGGGAAGGAGTGACCCTCACTTGGGCCAGGGTAAGGTGGAGAGAGTGGGGAAAAGGTTCCCTTGTCCCCTCCAGTGGGGTCACAGCCATGTTGACTATCCCCTGGGGATGTGGCCATGCTCCAGACAGAAGGACAACTGGAGTGGGAGCACTTTGAGTTTGGAGGTTGGATCCTGCCCCTCTGCTCTGCAGATTTAAGCTGTGCCTGGCTCAGACTCTGGCAGCTCTGTGGCAAAGCCACTTCGTCCTGCCTGTAGCTCAGTCTCCCCATCTCCAATCTCCCATTGCTCTCCAGCAGTGCCTGTGCAGAATGAGCAGCACTCAGAGAGTGGAAAGGGGATTTGGGAGGCGAGTGGGTGCTGATGGTGTGGGAGGGAGCAGGATTGGGTACGCAGGCAAGCAGAGTTCCTTTGGCAGCATCCCACCCCCTCCCAACCTCTGCCCACCTGCCACGGGGACCAGCCACGTGTGCTGGGTGCTCCAAGGCTGCTGGCTCACAGGGGGAGCTTAGGGCTGAAGAGGAGAGGGTTTGGAGAGGGCACAGTTCAGCAGAAGCTGTTTCTCTGAGGTTTCTCCCTGCTGGAAGGGTGATCTGTGCCCAGCTCTCGGACAGGGGAAGTGGGAGGTCAGGGGGTTGCTCTGGGAGCAGGACCAGAATGGTGCCTTTGCTTCCAGGAGGCATCTGATGGTTTTTGGAGCCCGTGCTAGCATTTAGCACCCACAGCCCACTGCATCAAGGGGGTGCCATGGCTGGGCACTGCCTGCCCTGCTGTCCCACCAGCCTTGTGCCAATGGCCCCTGCTTGACCCCAACCCCAGCTCCCAGCTGGACCCCCAAGCCCAAGAGCAAAGGGGCATCAGTGCTTGTGTGGCTGTCACCATGTCTGGAGGGATGAAGGGGTTTGGGGAGGCACAAGTCCCAGCAGCACCTGAGGAGCACATCCACATCCTGGGCTTGGAGACAGCTCTCCTGGCTCCTCACAGGATCTTGCATTTCGCCCCTTCCTGGGCCCAGGAGGGGCAGAGGGAAGGGCTGTGACACACTGGGAGCTGTCACTCTGGGCTCTGGCTGGCCTTGGAGCGAGAGGAGGCCAGGCCGGGCAGGATCCAGCACATGAGGAGCTGCTCCCTCTTCTTCTTGCCTCGGTCAGTGGGGAGAGGGAGAAGCTTGGCTTAAGCAGGAGCATCCTTCCATGGGGTGAGAGTCAAGATCCCCAGAGCAGGCTGGAGCAGAGGGGACCGGGGGTCCAGCTCTGCCCTGAATCTGTCCCTCCTGTGCTCCTTTTGGGTGGGAGATCTCTCCTGAGGGGACAAGGGACTGCCTGGGATAAGGAGAGAGGCCAGAATCTGCTGTCCCTGGGAGACTGGGGGTTGAGCAGAGAAGGTGAAAGCTGCTGCAGGAGGGGCTTAGTGGTCAGAGGGAACCCTGTTGCGAGGAAGTTTTGCTTGGCCAGGCTAGGGGCTGGAGCTCTGCCTCCCCCCTACAACTCCCCCATGCTGAGGGCTGGGGGGGGACAGGAGCTGCACCTCCCAGTGCCCCCAGACAGGAGCTGTCCTCTCAGCGAAGCCCAGAGTGGTGGGGACCTGAGCAGAGCTTGGTGCTGGCACCTCAGCCAGCTTTTCCTGGCTCCCTGGGCATGGGGCCGACCTTGCAAAGCCTGAGCCTGACCTTTGGGAAGGCTGTGAGACCTGGGAGAGAGCAGTGCTGGGGGTCCCTATCGTGACAGCTCCGCTGCTTGGCCATGAGCTGCAAGACCCAGCAATGGGTCCACCAGTCCGGTTGGCTCTGAGAGCAGCAGCCCCCATCAGTGGGACCCAAACCAGTTGTTCTCCCAGCCCCTCCTAAGCCTCTTTGTCCACTGAGAGGTGGGATGAGCTCTTTGGCATCGTTGGGTGCCAGCCAGGGGGCAGGAAAGCTGCTCTCAGCCCTTTGGTCTCCCCAGGAGCTCCCAGGGAAGCCTCAGGAGGGAGTTTCCCAGCTCCCATCACACAAACAGCAGGTCTCCAGGGCCAGCTGGAGAGGCTAGGCCCTTCCCTGCCATGAATTCCTGGATTGTGTAGCAAGGAAAAGGTATCACTGAGTTTGGAGCTACTCTCTGCGCCTCTGTCCCAGCTCACCTGTGTGAGTGCTGAGCCTGGGAGCAAAAACCCACCTGTGCACACACACACAGGTACAGCATCTCTCATCTCCTGGGGAGCCAGTGGCTCATCCAGGGTCTTTAGAGGCTCCTCTGCATAGCCGGGGTGATCCAAGCCCTCTGAAGAGAGTCAACGTCGGGGGTCGGTGGTCGCACAGCCACGACTCGCAGCACGGGCAGTGTTCTGACCCAATGGGATCGGAGCAGGGGGCAGCTGCGCACCGCGGAGCTCTGCAGCGGGATGTCTTTATCACCGCCATGTGCTCTGGGTGGCAGGTTCAGTCCCCCCGGGCCTGGCCGAGAGAGCCTCAGGAAGCTCATCCCCTCAGGAGCGCTGGACAAAAGCCTGGGCTGCATGCTCCGCCACTGCACTCCGTGTCGGGTGTGTTTTCTCCGCCTGTAGAGCAACTTGATTTGCTGCATTAGTAAAAATAGACGGGCTAATGAATTCAGCTGATGCAACCCCGGGTGCGCGTGCCCGCGCCGGCTCCGGCTGTGCGTGTGCGAGTGTGAGCGCGTGTGAGCCACGGGGCACCGCGGCTCGTGCCAGGGCGAGCACCCCCTCCCTGGCCCCGGCTGTGAGGGTCCGTGTGTGTTTGCACATCCCTGTTTGCGTGCGTGTGTGTGTGTGCGGCGGCCGTGAGCGATGGCTGCTAGCTGCCGCACAGCTCTGCCGTCGGAGCGGAGCGGCGGCTGCACGGAAATCCTTTCGCAGCGGCTTTGGGTCCTGGCGGGGCGATTACAAGGCTCCGAGGCGGGTTGCGGGGCAGCAGCAGGGAGCTGGTGGGGAGATAGCGGGGTCTCACGGTGAGTTTGTGGGGCGATCATGGATTCTCTCAGGGAGCCGGTGGGGCAATAGTAGGTCTTCCCAGGAGCCTGCTGGGTGATAGTAGGATCTCCTACAAGGATCTGTTGGAGCAATACTGGATCTTCACAGGGAGCTGGCGGGGTGATGGAGTTTCCCTTACGAGGAAGGGGGCAGTGGGGGACCCTGCCGGGGACACGGCAGTGCGGAATGCTCTCAGGGCCGCGAGTGCGGTGTCCTTGCGGAGCGCCGCTGTCCGCGGTGCTGACCGGAGTCGCTGGCCGCGGTGCTGACCGGCACAGGCCTCCGCCGCGCCGCTCACCCCAGCAGGGCCGGGCTCCCGGGGGCTGCCGTGGCCTCCGGTCCGGCTGACACGGAGCCCTCGGCAGGCTCCAAGCCCGGCTGTCCCAGAGCTCGGCCCCAATCCCAGCTGCAGCAGGATGCATGTCTGATCCAGGAGCCAGAGATCTCCCAGCCAGTGCCAAGCAGGGAGGCACTAACAGGGTGACTGATGGCCCTGCCTGTCTCTTAAGGCCCTCATCCCTCTTCACTACCACGTGGAGATAGTAAACTCTCCAACAGGTTGGACTAGCTCCGTCTTCCTGGAAGTTTCCATCCTGTTCATCCCAGCATCCCCATTGTCTGGGCAATGTTTGTGGTGACAGTCTCTTAGACCCCGGCTTTCTTCTCTCTCCCTGCATCAAACCCGCCCCCCATCACTGCATCATCACTTACTGTGGGTGACAAACCCCTCCTGAACGGAGTGACTTCTCTGGCAATGACGTATCCTGTGAAATGTGCTCCCTGGAGTGGATTTGGGAGACTGAAGGACTTTGACCTTTGCTTTTCTCCCGCTGGATTGGGAGCTGGCACTCCACTGCTGAGAGATGCTTCCCCACGAGAGAGCAAAGGGGAGCTGTTACAGAGGGGGGCTGCAAATCTGGGCCCTCCCTTCCTGTGGGATCCCAGAGCAAGGATGGCTGTACCAAGTGCTGAACAATCCTGATGATGATGTGCTTGGCCCAGTCATGCAATCTACAAAGAGTGAGATGACGGGGAGAAGGGAAAAGGACAAATCTCTGCTCTCCTGCTGCTTTGGAGTGGCCAAAAAGCATATGGAGGTGTTCATGGAGCTGCTGGAACATTGGGGAGGGTCTGTGCTGACACCTCCAAGGCAGACAGCTTTGTGTTTGCCTGTCCATCCGCTGTCTCTGGGCTGGGAGGGCCTGGGGAGGCACAGGGTGGGCTCTGGGTGTCCCTGCAGTCAGCAGCTGTGATCTCCAGGGGCCGTGGGAGCTGCACTTTGGACACTGGAGCAATGTGGCCTCAGTCCTGGGCTGCAGGAGCTGCGGGGCTGCCTGGCTACAGGCTGGGGATTTCCTGTGGCACAGGAGGGCAGATCCCAGCACTGTCCCTTGGTGCCAGAGACGGTGGCGATTGGACCCACTCCCCTCCCCAGCCTGTGCCCCCAGCCCACCTTCTCCACACTGGGGTCTTTCCCCAAGCACAGTTCCATGCCTGGGGACGGTAGGAACCCCCAAATCCTTGCCTGCTCATTTCCCCAGAAAGAAATGCCTGCCCGGCTTTCCCCCACCACTGCCCGGATCTGCCCATGCCCAGAGGCTCAGATCTCTGTCTGTCTTTCTATGTGAAGTGACTTCCCAGCTCACTCAAGGTTGGGGACTTCTGTGCTCTAGACAGGCAGCCTGAGCACCCTGGGCAGAGGGACCTGGCTCAGCTTTCCAAGGCAGGAGTGGGAAAGCCGCTGAACCCTCTCAGCCCCCCCTGAGCTCGGCCCTGGGGACCAGCCGAGGTCTGAGCTGCTTGGATCCGGTGCCAAAACCTCCTGCTGGCTGCATGCGAGTCCAGCGACTTGTCAGCATCTGTCTCCTGCTGTGACTGTCCCCTCGGGCTCCCGAGGCTCGGGGCTGCCCCTCTGCCACCACCTGCCCTCTCCCTGGGGGCAACCAGCGTGCCCAGCAGCGCTGGCTGAGGGCTCGGTGCCGGAGCGACGGCGTCTCCGTGCCACCTGGTAATTATCTGTTTGGATTTGTGCTCCGTGGCTGTGTCAGGCACCCCGGTGCACGTTCTATTTACTTCCCTAATTGCTGCCAAGCACCGAGCCGCTGGTTTTAAGTTTCTCTCTTCTCTCCCCTCCCCTTCTGCTTTCAAGCGAGTTTAACACATGTCCAAGCATCGGTGGCCCAGCTCCGCTGTCGGGCAGCGTGAGCGGAGGCAGCAGCGGCTGCCTCCAAGCCGGGAGCGGCGCCAGACTGTCTGCACAGGGCTGGGCTCATCCCTGGAGGCTGCATCTCGCCGGGACGCTGCCACCGAGCCGGGCTGTCTGCCGGCACCTCCGCTCACACCACGGGAGAGGCTGCGGCAGCTCCCCCAGCCCCGTCCCACGGCCCCGCTGTGCTGGGAATGGTGTCCTTGGGACATGCCACGTGCCGTGCATCCCATGGGGTGTTCCAGCTGTGCCACTGGCACCTGACTCGCTTCTGAGCTCTTTTTTGGGTGGCTGCTCCCTCTCCGGCTGCTCCAGGAGAGCTGGATGAAGCCAGGGATGCTGTGAGGGTGGAAGGGATGGGCTGGGGGCAGCAGGGGATCTAGGCTGCATCCTGCTTCCAGGCTGCATGGAGCACCCTCGGGGACCACAGAGCTTGGCCGTGAGCAGCTATAACAATTCCCTTGCTTTAATCTTGGGTCTGAGAGGAGCTAGCAGGGAAGAAGATCCTCGGTTCCCATTAGTGATGGATGGATGTGCCAACCACCCCTTGGGGCTTCAAGGCCAGGTCCCTGTCCCCTGCTCCATGCACTGAAAGCTGCCTTCTTGTGCTTCAGCTACTTGTGCCCCCAGGGGTTGCCAGGATCAGCTTTTTGGCAGGGTTTGGCATGGCCCTGGCACACAGGGTGCGGGCAGGGCAGGCAGCAGTCAGGCAGGGCCCCACGCCAGGCCCTGGCTGGGGCAGGGGGAGGGGGCTGAGCCCCCATCAATAATTCACCTCCATATTTATAGAGGGAAATACCTTGAATAATGGATGGTGGGTGCAGCGGGGCCGTTGGGAAGCCAGCCTTGCTGCCACTGCAATATTTATCAGCCCAGTTTGCCGGGTGCTGCCAGGCTGCCTCGAGGCTCTGCGAGGATCGGCGACGCTCCGGCTGGCACGGGCTTGCTGCTGAGTGCCCGGCTGGCATGGTGAGCACAGGCAGCTCTGCTCCTCTGCCTCTGCCTCCTCTCCCCTCCACAAAAATGCACTGGGGCCTGGAGCCCCTCTGCTCTGAAGCCAGGCTGGGAGAGCTGGGGGTGTTCACCTGCAGAAGAGAAGGCTCCAGGGACACCTCAGAGCTCCTTCCAGGGCCTAAAGGGGCTCCAGGAGAGCTGGAGACGGACTTTGGAGTGGAGGGCCTGGAGGGACAGGCCAAGGGGGAATGGCTTCCCACTGGCAGAGGGCAGGGTTAGATGGGATATTGGGAAGGAATTGTTCCCTAGGAGGGTGGGGAGGCCCTGGCACAGGGTGCTCAGAGAAGCTGTGGCTGTCCCTGGATCCCTGGAAGTGTCCAAGGCCAGGTTGGATGTGGCTTGGAGATCTACCTGGGATAGTGGAAGGTGTCCCGTGTCCCTGCCCATGGCAGGGATGTGGAAAGAGATGAGATTTGAGGTCCCTTCCAATCCAAACCGGTCTGTGGATCCTTCTTCCATTGGCCATGCTGGATTCTAGGCTCAGAGAGGGATGTGAATGTCCAGGGACAAATCCCCATCTGTCCCTCACCACAGGGGGACACCAGGGCCATGCAGCTTCTGGGAGGACTGCTCTGTGTCCCGGACATGTCCCCTCTGTGGCTGTACCCAGCAGCGTGCACCACCTGGTCCCATGTGCCACCCTGCTCAGGGACCCCCAGGATCTCCCCCATCACTGATGCCACCACCTCCTGCAGCTGTGGCCACCCTCCCTACCAGAGCCACAGCCCCTCATCACACACTCCTGTGTTACAGAGAGACCTGTGGAAGATGTCGAACCCGAGAAACGGCGACACCAAGCCTCCATGTTTGCCCCGCAATGGACTGGTGAAGATCCCCACGCAACCCAACGGCCTCGGCTCCGCCAGCATCACCAAAGGCACCCCCGCTGTGAAAAACCGCCTGTGCCAGCCTTCCTCCGTGCCTGCCATCCTCAGCCCGGCCTTAGCCCACCGCAGCGACCTGCCCATCCCCAGCCTGGCTTCCCCGCTCTCCTTGGCCACTCTGGCCAGCGTCTCCTCCCCTCCCGGTGCTTCATTGGTGGGACTGAACACGAGCGAAGGCTTGGAACAGCCCTCTCCAGAGCGGCTGCCGGGCTCACCCTCGGAAAGGCAGCTGGCGGTGGACGAGAAGATCCTCAACCGCTTGTTCTGGTACTTTTCGGCGTGCGAGAAGTGCGTGCTGGCGCAGGTGTGCAAGACATGGCGGCGGGTGCTCTACCAGCCCAAGTTCTGGGTGGGATTGACGCCCGTCCTGCACACCAAAGAGCTCTACAACATCCTGCCCGGTGGAGAGAAGGAGTTCATCAGCCTGCAGGGCTTCGCTGTCCGCGGCTTCGACGGCTTCTGCCTCGTGGGCGTCTCCGACCTGGACATTTGTGAGTTCATTGACAACTATCCCCTCTCCAAGAAGGGGGTCAAGTCCATGAGCCTTAAGAGGTCGACCATCACAGATGCGGGGTTGGAGGTAGGTGACCCTGCTGAAGTGACCAGGGTGGCTGAAATGTGCTGGTAGCGGGTCAGTCCTGGTGGCCTTGGGGACACGCACGCAGGCAGAGCTTTCACGGGTCACAGGGAAGGAGCAGGCAGGTGGCACGGCCATGCCACAGTGCTGGCAGCACCGGGAGGCCCTGCCTGTGGTCTGGGCAGTGGGATGGGTGCAGCCTGTGCAGGCAGGGGGTCAGGAGGCTGTCGAGGGCTTCATCCAAGCTGCCTGTGGATGGTGCCAGGAAGGCAGGGCCAGGTGAGGTGGCTGTGCTGCTGCACGGTGGATGTGGCAGTGGGTGACAAGCAGGGTTCTGGGAACGGGACATTCCCGCTTGGCTGGCTGCTCCCCAACAAAGGGGATCACCCAAGCAAGGGGCTGAGGGTCAGATAGAGATGGGGCAATTCAGAGGGCTAGGCAAGGTCCCCACCAAGACCCTTGCCCCTTGCCATGGCCAAACACAGCACCAGCTGCTCTGTGGGCACATCTCACCCGAGCAGTTCCTGTGCTGGGAGTGGGTGTCAGTCCTGACCCTGCCAACACCACTTGGTACAGTGCTGGTGCTGCACCCAGCGGTCCCTGCCTGTCCCCTCCCATTCCCTACTGATGCTGGTGTGTCCTAAAGGAGGCACTGAACCCATGCCAGGGAGGTCCCAGGGAGAAGACTGGGCCCAGGCCAGACTGGGAGCAGTGGGAAGTGCCACAGGGGGCTCAGAGGGAGCCGGGGTGGGGGCACAGGGATGCACGAGGGTGGGTGGCAGTGCCCAGCACGGCCTGACCCCCCCGCCCCTCGGCAGGTGATGCTGGAGCAGATGCAGGGCGTGGTGCGGCTGGAGCTGTCGGGCTGCAACGACTTCACGGAGGCCGGGCTGTGGTCCAGCCTCAACGCCCGCATCACGGCGCTGAGCGTCAGCGACTGCATCAACGTGGCCGACGACGCCATCGCCGCCATCTCGCAGCTCCTGCCCAACCTCACCGAGCTCAACCTGCAAGCCTACCACGTGACAGACACAGCGCTCGCCTACTTCACCGCCAAGCAGGGCTACACCACCCACACCCTGCGCCTCAACTCCTGCTGGGAGATCACCAACCATGGCGTGGTCAACATGGTCCACAGCCTGCCCAACCTGAGCGTCCTCAGCCTCTCGGGCTGCTCCAAGGTGACGGATGACGGCGTGGAGCTGGTGGCCGAGAATCTGCGGAAGCTGCGCAGCCTCGACCTGTCCTGGTGCCCTCGCATCACCGACATGGCCCTGGAGTACATCGCCTGCGACCTGCACAAGCTGGAGGAGCTGGTGCTTGACAGGTAAAGGGCCGTGCTGAGCCGTGCTGTGCCATGCCGAGCCATGCCATGCCATCTTGAGCCATGCCGGGCTATGCCACACCATGCTAAGCTATGCCAAGCCATGCCGTACCATGCTGAGCCATGCCATGCCATGCTGTGCCGTGACATGTCATGCCAGGCCATGCTGAGTCATGCTGTGCCATGTCACCCCACGACAAACCATGCCGTGCCGAGCCGTGCCGTGCTGAGCCACGCTGGAAGCAGAGGGTGCAGCATGGGGGCCATGGTTTGGGGACATCCGCGGGTGACCAGCTGGCCCTGACACCCCGTGTCCCGGCAGGTGCGTGCGGATCACCGACACAGGCCTCAGCTACCTGTCCACCATGTCGTCCCTGCGGAGTCTCTACCTGCGCTGGTGCTGCCAGGTAGGTGTGGAACTGTGCCCGTCCTGGCTCAGCACTGCAGAGAGGGCATGGTGGCACCTCGCTGGGGATGGGCCATGAGCTCAGGGTGGGCTCCCGGGGCCGGCTGGAGACCCCAAGACTTGTTGCCAGGAAGCAGAGAGCTCCTGTGAGCTCAGCAGGACTCAGCTGTGGCACCCTGACCCTGCATCCTGCCCCAGCACCAGTATCCCCAAATCCTGCTGCAGCACCAGGCTGCCTGCCCTGGCTCCCTGCTCCCCATCCCATGACCCAGACCCGGTACCCCGGCCCTGCACCCCAAATCCTGCCCCAGCATCCTGCTGCAACCTCCCACATCCTGCTCAGGCTCCCTTCCCCAGCATCCAGCTCCCTGCACCCTGTCCCATCACAGTTCCTTGCCCCAGCAGCCAGAGCCAGCACACTGCCCCAGCATCCTGCACCCTGCTTCAGGTTCCCAGCCCTGGCACCCAGCTCCCTACCCCAGCTCAGCAGTGCTGAGCCCTGGTGCTGTGGTTGTCCCCACTCTCCCCCCTCATCCCCGCCCTGTCTTCTTTTCCAGGTGCAGGATTTTGGCCTGAAGCACCTCCTGGGCATGGGCAGCCTGCGCCTCCTCTCGCTGGCTGGTGAGAGCCCCACCTTGCTGCCAGGGACCAGAGACACAGGACCCTGTGGGGCTGGGGAGGCACAGGGCATGGGGACAGACAGAGCCCTGGGGACAGCCAGGGGACAGCCAGTATCCCCTCAAGCCAGCAGGCACCCGCACCCAGCCCAGCTTGTGGGGAAAGAGACACGGCTGGGCTCTTGGGATGCTGTGGTTTTTTGGGGTGGTGGTGTTTTGGGAGCTATGTTTTTGGATTCAAGTTTTTCAGGGTGTTGGTATTTGAGGAGCTGTTCTTGGGGGACACATTTTTGGGGTGCTTTCTTTGGAATACTGGTGCTTTGGGATGCTGGGTTTTTAGGCTGACGTTCTTGGGGTGCAGGTGTTTTGGGTGTTGCTTTTTGGGATGTTGGTGTTCTGGAGCACTATTCTTTAGCATGCTGGTTTTATGGGCTCTGGTGGGGCTTTTTGGGTGCTAACTTAGATGCTCTTTTTGTTTTGGGGTGCTAGTGCTTTAGGGTACTGGTTTTTGTGTGTGTTTTTGAGTGCTGGATTTTTTGGATGCTGATATTTTGGGTGATTTTTTTTGTGTCGGGGTTTTGGGGTACTTTTTTTTTTAGCGTGCTGGGTTTTTGGGTTCTGTCTTTCGGGTGCGGTGAGTTTTGAGGTGGTGGGTTTTGAGGTGCTTTTCTTTTGGGTGTGGGTGTGTTTGTAGTGCTGGGATTTTGAGGTCCTGATCCTTTGGAGTGCTGTTTGGGGAGATTTTGGCATTTTGGGATGCTGGTGCCTTTGAGATGCTCTTTTTTTGGGATGCTATTTTTTTAGGGTGCTGGTGTTCTGGGCTGACAGTGCACCCTGTCTCCTTGCAGGCTGCCCCTTGCTGACCACCACGGGGCTGTCAGGGCTGGTGCAGCTGCAGGAGCTGGAGGAGCTGGAACTCACCAACTGCCCCGGGGCCACCCCGGAGCTCTTCAAGTACTTCTCCCAGCACCTCCCGTGCTGCATGGTGATCGAGTAGCGCCGGACCCGGCCGCCCGCTCCCGCGCCCACCCCGGCCGCCATCGCCCACCCCATCTCCCTCCGGCTGCTGGGGGATTCGAGAGACGCCCCCGATTCCAACCGAGCCCGGACATGCCCCACATCGACGCCCCCCAGGGACGCGGGGCTCCGGGGGGAGATGGGGGAAGGCGTCACCCCCGGCCGGAGCCCCCCCGGGTACCATGTAAATTCCCCCCACGCCGCCGCCATCGCCCGTGCTCCTCCCGCTATCCTGCCAATCCCTTCCGGACAGACGAACAGCCATCACGGAAGCCCAAAGTGGGAAGCCGACGCTGTGTGACCCCCTCCGGCCGTATTCTGCTCCCCCCACCCCGGTGCCGAGCGGGCGCACAGCCCCGCCACCAAGGATGCTCCTGGGAACCAAAGGATGCTCCCAGGGATGGGCGAGAGGAGGATGCTTATTTTTGGGTGGCGGTGGAGGCTGGATGGGTCCCCTCAAGCCCCCGGAGCGGATCACCGAGCTCACCCCCTCCCCTCTCCCCGTGCTGCGTGTCCCCTCCAGCCCCCAGCCCTGCCTTTGGGGCACTTTCTCCCGGTGAATAGGATGTCTCTCTCCGCCCGCCGCCCTCGCATGCTCGCTTGCTTCAGTCTCGTGCTACGGCAGGTTTCGGGGTACCCGGGGGGACGGTGACAAGTGACAGCCCCCACTGAGCCCCTCCACGCGGCTTCGCCCCGGCCGGATCCTGCCCTGGCAGCCGGGCTCTCCTGGCAAGCATCGCCCGTCGCCCTGGGGATCCCCCTGCACCCCATGGGGCCGTGGGGGTGATGCCAACGCCGAGGAGCGACCCATCCGTCTGGGATGGGACATCCCGGGGGACCAGGGCCAGGTCTGAGCCACCACGGCGTCACCGGCAGCACAGAGAGACGGCAGGAGGTGACACCTAGAACGCACTGCCATCGCCATCGCTCTTCCAGCTGAAAAGCCATCGCCCCGATGCCAGCGGCAAGCGGGGACAGGGGGGACCCCTGGGCTGAGCCGAGATGGGACCTAGCCGGCGCGGGGCTGGGGTCCCCACGGGGACCCAGCGCGAGAGGGGCTCGGTGGCCGCCCCCGGGGCATTGCCTGCCGCCACACCAGCCCTGGGAGGAGTGTGGGCATGGATATAGATATGGACATGGGCACGGACACGGGATGGGCACGGACACGGACACGGACACGCTTTCGGTTTGTTTTGCCTTTGTACCGGCCGGGAAGGAACTGCTGCACCAAGCGCCGCCTCCGCTCCCTCCTTTGTCCGAAACGCCCCTTTCTGACCCCAAAATGGCACAAGGACCCTCGCGGCCCTGGAAGGGGGTTTGGGAGTCCCCAAGGCTGCGGGACAGGGTGGCACTGCTGGGGCCCGGAGCGCCCTGGCACTGGGGTGGGGGGCTGCCTGCACCCCCAAACCCAGCAGTGTCCCTGCACACGGAGGCCAGGCAGGACAGTGGCACACAGGTGGTCCCCCCATCCCTGCAGGTGACAGCAGCAGTTTTGGGGTGCCATGGCCCTGCACAACTCCCTCGTCGCAGGTTGCACAGATAGCCCCAGCACGGCCCCCATACCCTCCTCTTCACCTCCCATGGAAGTGCGTCCCCATTCCCCCTGCACCCCTACTCCCCTGTGCACCCCTATATCCCTCCAGTGCATCTGTACACCCCCAATGCACCCCATATCCTCTCAGCACCCCCATTTCTCACCCTGCACCCTGACCCCCAAAAGTACCCACAGACCCCTGACCCTCATTTATCCCCCTGCATCCCCCATCCCTAATGCAGCCCACATTTCCCC
>VZTH01013974.1:0-16046 GCA_013397815.1 Aleadryas rufinucha
ATATATAAATAAATAAATATGAAAAAGGTAGAAGCCAGGCTACTGGCACCCACAGCAGAGGTGCCAAGGAAAACCAGGTCCCTCGAGCAGATTTAAGCACATTTATGTGCAGTACAACCTCTGGCATGGGGCTGATCCCTATGAATGCCTGAGGAGTGCAGCTGTGTCCTGGGTGCACCCCAGACCACGGGAGCAGAGGGATGGGGGAGAACCCACCCTGTGCCAGCCCTGCCAAGGGAATCACACTGGGATTTTGAGCCCTGCTCCATAGTAAGAGCTGCCAAACCTCCCTTAGAGCAAAGTCCGGCAGCTTCCATTTGAGGTGGCTCTGGGATCACCCCAAATCCCAGCTGAAGCATGGATGGTCTCTGGATCTGACCCCATTCTCTCCAGTTCTGCCTTATCCTGCCCAGTTCAACCCGATCTATTTGGGTCCAGTCCTGCCCAGTCTGGCCCCATCCTGCCCCGTTTGGTTTGACCCTGTTGGAGCCCATCCTGGCTGGTTCAGCCTTATCTCCTCGGGTCTGATCCTGCCCAGTTCGACCTCATCCTGCCAGGTCCCACTGGTCTGAATCCCACTCTGACACAGCTTTATCTGGCACGTTCGGGCTCAATCCTGCCCGGTCTGTACCCGTCCTGCCCAGCCCAGTCTGAGCTTTTCGGGTCCGATCCTGCCCGGCTCACTCTGACCCGCTCGGATCCCATCCTGCCAGTTGGGTCTGATCCCACTGGGTCCCATCTTGCCCTGTCCAGTCCCATCCTGCCCGGCTCACTCTGCCCCACTCAGATCCCATCCTTTCCCCGTTCGGCTTGTCCCGTGTCCCGCTCCCCATTCGCGGCACTTACCGGCAGCGGGATGTGCCGGGAAACAGCGGGTTCACTCTGACCCTATAAGGTCCCATCCTGCCTGGTTGGATATGACCCTGTTGGGTCTCTTCCTACCCGGTCCAGTCCCATCCCGTCCTTCCAGTCCCGTCCTGCCCTGTTCACTCTGAGACACTTGAATTCCATCCTTTCCCATTTCGGCTTGTCCCGTACCCCCCGTACGCAGCACTTACCAGAGCGGGGTGCGCCGGGAGGCAGCGGGCTCACTCTGACCCTGCAGGGTTCCGTCCTGCCCTTTCCAGCCCCATTCTGCCCGGTCCAGCCCCATCCTGCCCAGTTCACTCTGACCCGCCAAGATCCCATCCTGCCCGGTGGGGTCTGATCCTTTAGGGTCCCATCCTGCTCGGTTGGGTTTGACCCTTTAGGGTCCCATCCTTTAGGGTTCACTCTGACCCTGTTGGTCCCATCCCGGCCCGGTTCGGTTGATCCCGTTCCCACCGTTCGCGGCACTTACCGGCAGCGGGATGCGCCGGGAGCCCGCGGCACGGAGCGCTCGGAGCCGCCCCGCTGCCGCCGCCGCTCCGCCCCGGGGCCGCCCCTCTCCGCCCCGCTCCGGCTCCGGCACCTGCGGGAGGGCCCGGAGGGGGCTGGCGAGGGGTCACAGCTGGATTGGGGCGAGGCAGGGGGGAGAAACAGCTGGGCTGAGGGGCTGGCAGCTGCATGGGGGGCTCCCAGGCGAACATCTGGCTTAGGATCTTGGGCGAACATCTGTATCAAAGAGGGTGTCGGGGGGGTCCCAACAACCCCAAAAAGTGGGATTTACAGGGTGAGATTCCCACGCACTAGGGAGCAGCTGGATTGTCCTGGCCCTGGGTGTCCGGGACAGGGTCTCCCTGCGGCAGCGGGGTCGGTGCCTCCCGTACTCATTAACCAGGCGGTCGAAGCTCCGCGCTTCCTGAGCAGGGCTATTAAAGAGCAATAAGGCAAAGAACCCCGGGGGGACGGGTTGGGTACGAAACGGCAGATGCATAAACAGCGCTGGGACGCTGGGATTCCGCGGGATGATGGGCTTGACCCTTCCTTTCCCTGGGAGCCCATTTTGCCTCCCAAAATTACTCCCCTCTTTCCTTTTCGGGGCTTGTGGTGGGTCTCAGTGGATGCGGAAGGGAAGGAGGAGCTGGGGGCATTGCCCTGATGATGGAACTCCACATGGGGGGCTCCCCGGTGTCACCTCATTGAGCAGGCACCCAAATGTGCCGTGAGAGGGTTTGGGCTGTACGGAATGGATGGTGAAGTGGAATAAGGCGCCTGGATCCTGCTGCAGTGGACAGCACGGCTTTCATCGATCCTGGCGTGAGCCCACGGCCGAGCCGGGCAGCGTGGCCACGGGAGAGATGGGCTCTGGCAGGATCTGACTCGAATATTTGCAACCACAGCCAGGCTGGAGCCATCCCTCACATCCCGAGGCTGCCCGGGCTTGTGGGGTTGGGTTGGCGATGGCTCGGTGCCCTTGCGAAATTCCCCGCGCCCTCAGCCTCCACGGGGAGAAGAAAACTGGGGGGAAGTGTGCTTTTCCCCAGAAAACACACCTTGTGTGAACAAGCCCAGCATCCTGGGATGGGGAGCCCAGGACTTCCCGTGAGCATCCGGGGAATGCAGCTGAGGATGGATACAACTCACTCCCCCAGGGAACTGGCAGGGAGGGCACCCATCTCACCTCCAGTGCTGCCTGTGTCTTTGGGGAAGGCTGGTGTCCTCCTCCCGACCGGCACAGCAGGTGTCCTTGCAGGTCCCCAAGGTGAACAGCCGGCTGTCCTGCTCTGGGGACACTGTAAATAGTGGTGGGAGTGTTAAAAAACAGAAAATATAACAGTGGCTCCTGGCTGCCTGCCAGCTCCAAATGCCTCCACTGAGCCATGAGCCCAGCCCTAGAGCACTTGGAATAAACGGGAATCCCCCAAAAATGACATTTTGGGGGCTGAGCAGGGATAAGAGAGGCAAATTTGGAGGCAGTAGCCAGGGTTAAAAAAAGAGATTTCAAGCAAAACGTTGTTTTTAAACCTCTTTTTATTCATACGAAAGAATCCTTGGGAAAAATAAATGGGGAACGGGACTAGTCTGGTTCCTTTTAGAGTGTGACCGAGTGAATTAATCCTTGGCAGAAAGGCCTGGCACGGTGGCTGGATCTGAGTTTCCGAGCCCCTGGTTTCTGTTCCTCCGGCTGGAGGTTGCCAGTAACTGCATTAGCTCCTGAGTGCAGGTGACCTTTGCCACTGCTGTTCCCGGGGGTGATTGCACCTTCCCACGGGGCCCCAGGCTTCCAGCTGCCAGCAGATCCCACAGTGGTTGGATGTAGGAAGGAACATCTGTGGTCAAGGCCAGGGAGGCAGTTTGGAACCGGGACCCTGCTCCTCCAACCGGTGCAAAACCTCTTGGAGGTGAAAAGCAGCATTTTTCGAATGCTGAGGCTTTGTGAGAGCCCCGGGGCTGGGATGTCCCCACCACCAGACCCTGGATGTCCCCATGGTGGGGGTTCCTCAGGGCTCTCAGGTTGTTCCCCAGCACAGACATGCAGGGATCAGGCTGGGTCCCTCCTGCCTTGGGCTCCGCCGCGTCTCACCAGACCGGAGGCGTCTTGCATGAAGAATTTCATTACATCTAAAAGCTGTTTGTAACGGAAATGGAGTTAATCTCTCCTGTCCTGACAACTCCAGCCTGCCAGGGTGGTGGATCTGGTTGAGCTTGCTCATGAGGAGGTCACATTTGATAGCAACTTTCTCTTTTTTTAAACCATCTCAGAGGATGTGGTCACCCCACACTCCCCAATGGACATCTGCTATCCCTGCGCCTTTGAGTCCCTGGATTTTTTGGCAGAGAAGGTGTTTGGTGGAGAAATCTCATCTCCTGAGGTCTAATGTGATGGAGCCCTCCATCTTCTTGCTGCAATCAGAGTTCACCACAGTCAGAGCGATGCAGCCTGCAGGGGTGAAGTCGGACAAGTCATCTCCCTGCTGGACTGCTGAGGTGGAGAAACTGGTCACCCTCCACTGCCATGAGGGGTCCTTCACAATTCGGACCTTCACAATTTGGACCTTCACAATTTGGACCTTCACAATTTGTAGTCAACTTTCTCTCTTCGAGGACAGAGCTGGGGTCTGGGAAAGGGACATCCCTGAACTTTGCATGGTTGAGTGGAAGTCAAATACCTCCAGGCTGGCCACAATCCTTCCTTTGGCTCCTTGCCCTCCATCCTGAAAACCCTTTTGGGTTTTCACCTCTCTGTGGCTCTTCCCATCCAGGGAGATAAAAGGGTGTCCAAAAGCAGGCTCAGATCCCTGTGGGGACCTGCAGGATCTGTCTGGGCTCCCTGGGGGTGATGGTGGAGCACCCCACATCCCTTTGGATTGCCAGCTCCACTTTCCAGACCACATCCACAAGGAGGAATAAGGAGCTCCAAGCACACGGGACCTGGAGATGCCTTTGGGATTTCCCATTGGGGAAAGGTTTAAAACAACTTCCCTCAACTCATTGTTGTTTCCTCCTCAGCTTGTTTGCTTTGGCTGCTGGACCTGAGGCAGTTCTGCAGCTGGAGAGCCTTCTCTGGGAAGTGATTGATCCCAATTACAACAAGGGATCAAGTGTGGAAACGTTGGTGGAGATGCCTGCATTTGGGATACCGCCATCCCAAAGGGACCACACGGCCAAGGGTGGAAATAGTTATTTTAAGGTTGAAACCCAGCATCTCAGGGATGAGCCACCCTGAGGAACTCCATGGTCATGGTCCATCACCATCAACCAGGGCCAAACACAGCTGTCCCAATTTACCACCATATGGGCACCCAACACTCGGATCTCATGGATGTGTGGAGACAGCACAAGGACAAGATGGTTGAATTTCACCAGGAATTTTGTGCAGCACCAATTTAATGCTTTACATTAAAAACTACTTGGCTGTGGCCTCCCTGGGAACCCTGTGCTCAGTTCTGGAAGCAATAAGGAACCTTCCATGTGACTTCCAAACCATGGATGGAATCACCCAGCTGGATGGATGTGCAGATTTTAATCTGTGCAATGAGTCTGTGCATTCCCATAATGGGAACTTCAAGTATTTTGCTTCAGTCATTTCTCAGATCAATTTAAGTCATTTGCTCGTTAACACCATTAAATGCAGCGCTGTTGACTCAGTTTGCCCATCCCCTTGCCAAGGGCTGTAGGCCTTGGGGATTCCTGAGAACCCAAAATAACTTCAAGGCATGAGGCATCTCCCAGAGGGGCAAAAGCCTTCCAGGAATTCAAACTCAGGGCACGGATCATTTGCTTCCCAGGAGCACGCAGGGATCTGCTCCGCTCTTGGGCTGGTTCTCCTTTTCCTGCAGGTGGGTCCATCACATCCAGCCACCACAGCAAATATTTAAAACACACTTCCCTGTTCCTGCCACTGCAGAGGAAACCAAACTGGACATTTATTTTGGGGGAAAAAAACTCTGTTTCATGTCTGGCATCACTGATGATGTTTTGTGTGTGAGCTACTCATATGTCTTTACTTCTCCCTTTCGATTCTGCTTCTCAGCAGATCATGCTGCGCCCTTGAAGAAGATGAAAGGGGAAGGCATGTCCCAAGAGATTTATTTTTTTAATTCCAAGAATTGGTCTCTCTCTTGAAAGAAGGAAAATGCTTTGTTGGTTGTTTTATTTTTTTCCTTTTTCTCTAGAAGAAGAGAATTACAAAAATGAGGCGAAATTGAGTCACAGTTTTCTCTTCGTCATTCACAGGTGGGCAAAAAATAACTCCACCAGTGCCTGAGGTTTGTACTCAGCTAAACCAAACGTGATGGTCACATTTTAGAGGAAGATTTTGGAGACATCCCAGATAAGAATACCCCCTGATTTAGGGATAAGAGGTTTTTCTGCTCTGCTTGCTGGGAGGTGACTGAACCACCGCTTGTTGGAGGCTTTACCAGGAGCAGTCCCACAGAGGGACAATTCCATGTCCTCCATTCCCAAATGGGAATGATTCCCACTTCTCCCTCCACCTAATCTGCCAGCAAATCCCTTGGATCTGCTCCTGTGCAGGCAGAGAAGGGCTCAAAGCTCCAGCAAACCCACTCAGGGCTTGCTGCAGGGTTTGCTTGGTGTTGTGGGCAACATTAGGAGCAGGAACCAGGGGTTTGGGGCCAGCTCGGTGCCCAGGGTGAGGAGGGGGACAGGAGCAGCTCCCCAGGGTGGGCTCAGCTTTGCAGGGACCTGGTGCTCGTGCAGCAGTGCCGGGAGCAGCATCACCTTGGCAGCACCTCCCAAACAAAGCTCGGAGCGGAGCCAGGGCCCAGACGCTTCATCCAAACACCGGGGGGAAACCATAACAAGCAAAATACAATCCTGGGGGGTCCTGGCCATCAATTGTCTGCGTTTGGGCACAACCAGGCACGGCTGCTGAACCTTCTCTTTGGATGTGGTGGCTTGCACGTGCCTGGGGGTTTGGGTGGGTGGGATTGGGGTGCCTGTCCAGCACAGGAGCGTTGCCAGGAGATGCTCATGCACGCTCAGGAGATGCTGATATGGAGCCCAGGTGTATTCTGGCAGGGTTTTAAGACCATCCTGAGCAAGGAGGCCTGTGCCTGTCACTGCTGGGAGTGACAGGGTGGACCGGGGAGCTCCTGTGATGATCCCAATCTGTGCCTCAGTTTCCCCAGCTGCACAAAGGAATGAAGGTCCAGCTTTGGGCTTCCGGGTAACAGCTATAAAACCCTCAAACAGAGGGTTGGAAGGTTGCATCCCACGTCTGCCACAGGTGAAACCTCCTGGAGCAGCAGCGTGCAGGGCCCTCCTCCCCTCAGCCCGCCTGTCCTGTGCCATCCGGGACACCTGAGACCTGCCCCGGCCAAAAATGTTCGAGCAGGTCCGTCCCGTCGGGGATGTGTTGCAAAACCAAGGCAGCGGCTGAGTCCTGCACCTCGGCAGGGAGGGAGGAGGGGAATCTGATGGGAAACAAGATCAGCTCGTTGCCCTGGAGCTTGCGTGTGCTGGCAGGCTCGGGAGCAGCGGGTGACCTCACTCACAGCACCTTTTGAAACACTTTTCAGCCTCTTTAACTTGTCTTTTAAACCGTTTTCCTGCAAACAAGCTTCTAGTCGATTCTTTTCTGTTCCAAGTAATTATTTTTTAAATCCCTTTACTCAGGCCGGGAGCTGCCGGTGCCTGGGTCGCTCTCTCTCCCTGCACATCAAACCAAGAGCCCTGATCTCAGCAGGGTGGTGACTCCTCTAACTTGAGGGATAAATACCCAGACAAAACTGGCATAAACAGAGAAAATGATGAAATGGGTTTGATTTAATATATCCAGTAATCCTAGGCATTCTCACTTCCTTCCCGGTATTATCTGATGCGCCTTCTATTCCTGGATGCTCAGAGAAACTTGCTCAAAGGAAAACCGAACAATAACAGAGAGGGGATTAAAATAAAACCAGAAAAGTAACGGGAATGGCGGACAAGAACTTGGTTGGGTTTCCAGGAAGGTTCAAGGGAATCTCCTGTGCAGGGATGTGACTGTGCCATGCTCCGAATCCCCGCTGGAGGGGGAGGTGAAGGGGCTGTGCCGCCCTCAGGAGCAACTGCTGGGCTTGGGTGTCCTTGGTCCAAAGTGGCTCATCTCAGCAGGGTGGCTGGAGAAGGAGCCCTGGGATCATCTCTGGAATGTGCTGTGATGGGCTCTGTCCCTGTGACACATGGCTCCGAGTATGGCTTATTCCCAGCCAACAGGACTTTGTCATCCAGAGGCCAAGATGGGCTGAGACCAGGCGGCTGTAATTAAGCAGCTCATTAAATCTCTGTTTTCCAGGCACTTGGACATCTGCTTTTTAACCCAGCCATGAGAGGAAATGCTGGTTTTCTCCCCCAGGATGAGAGTAGGTGTGAACAACCCTTGGCTAAGCAGGACCTCTGGGCATGACACCTCTCGGCCTGGCACACCTGGACATGCCTCTCTTCTCAGCTGCAGTGTGAGGGCTGAGCTGTATCCCATCTCCTCCTGGGTGAGCATCCAAATGCCCCCATTCCTGAGATTTTAGAGGTACCACGTGCCCCATGAGCCAACCCAGCAATGGCCTGGTTTGGCCATTCCCAAACTGGGAACCTCCAAGGAGAGCATTTCCCCGTGCAGTGTCCGTGTGTGCACAAGGCTTTCAGTCTGCAAACACCCAGGGCAGCTCAAGGGCTTGGCTCCCACCCTGCCAGCTCCTGGATGTGTTCCTCTGCTGGCTCTTCTCCCTCTCCCTCTCTCCGTGGCTCACAGCCCCGCTCCTCCCTCCTCTCCGTGCTCATCCCTTGCCAGGCATTAACATGGGAAAGCTCCCAGGTGTCGGAGATGTCACCACGTCACTCCCAGGGGGTGGGGACCTGTGTGCCAACTTCTCTGGGCATCTTCCAAGCAGATGTGTCCAGGGGGTTGTGCTCCTCCCTTGAGTTCCCAGGAATTCTTTGTTGGTGTGCGGGGCCTGGAGGGAACAACCACGTCCACATTGCTTCGGGGACTGTCACAAACGTGCTGTGATTTTCACATTGTCCTACACTGTCACATTGTCCTAGGACTGCCACATAGGTGCTGTGATTGTCACATTGTCTAGGACTGTCTCAGTGTCCTAGACTGTCACATCTTCATCCTAGGACCAGTGAGACAGTCTAGGACAATGTGACAGTCTAGGACAATTTGACAGTCACACAGGTGCTGTGATTGTCACATTGTCCTAGACTGTCTCAGTGTCCTAGACTGTCACATCATCATCCTAGGACCAGTGAGGAAGACACAGCCACACCAGCAGGCAACATTAAACCAGTGTCACTGGTGGGGTGGTGATGGCAATGGCCTGGTTTCTCCTTCTCTTCCTCCTCGTCCTCCTCCTCCTCCTCCTCCTCCTCCTTGGGCAGTTAATATTGATTGAGTTTATGAATTAACTTCCCTCTGAGCCAGTCGGCAGAGCCGGAATGGGGACATTAAACAAAAAGCAAGTCGCTGGTGACTCACGCCGTGGCCCTGTGCCAAGGCAAGCACAAAAGCAGAGGCCTCAGCAGAGCCTTGGGAATTCTCTGCTCAAATCCACATGGCCCTGAAGAAGACTCTGGATGGGTGCCCTCGCTAAATTCAGCTGGGGCAGGTGAAAAACTTCTCCCCTTCCCAGCTCTGGTGCTCTGGACCTCTGCTCCTCACCCAGTGCAGGGTCAGCAGAACAAGATGCCACCAAGAAGATAAACCTTGTCCCTGAGAGCCACCCGGCTCCCACAGCGACACAGACCTCATCCAGGATTTGGGAAGGTCCCTCTTCCACGCAGCACAGGGCCCCCTGCTCCCGCAGGGGATGATGCAGCCCTGTCCTGCAGACTCACAAAGGTCTCTATTTCTGAGGAAAATGAGTAAGAGTTGATTGTTCTGTTGGGTAGGAATGGATCAAAGAAGTTTTAAATAGTAAACCTGTCCTTTGCTATAGTTATTTCCCTCTTTATTCCCCCTCCTGGCTGCTGGGAGGTTTGTAAACATTTATTAAAATCTGCTTTGACATGTCACGCTGAGTATTTCCTTTTGGCCAGCTTCTCACACGTTTGCTTCCATCCAAATTCCCATACAAGGACAATGGGGAGCCCAACTGCTTTCAGCCCTCACAGCCTGCCCAGAGCCCTCTTGGGGTCACAGATGGAGGGCAGGGAGGCTGAGACCTCCCCAAAGTCCTGGCTTGGGTGGATCCTTCACTCTGATGGACTAAGGAGGGGCCCTGTCTCCTGTGCCTCTTTGCAAGGCAAAAATCCGAAGGCAAAGGAAAAGGTAAGAATAAGGAAAACGGAGCCAGAGCATTTGGAGTGGTGTCCAGGTGATAGACACTGATTGAAACATGATAAATCCTGTTTAGACATAGGAAAATGATTTTGCTCCTGTGAGGGTGGTCAGCTGAGGTTGTGGAGATGCTCAAAATTCATCTTGACACAGCTCTGGGCAACCCACTCCCAGTGCCTCTCATGAGCACTGGACTAGATGGTCTCCAGAGGTCCCTGCCAGCCTTGGACCCTCTGGAAGGGAAGGGAGGAGAGGACACCCTTAGGAAATGAGCCCTGCCTGCTTTGTGTGGGAAGGGGGGGTCTCTCCCATGCCTGGGAGGTGACCAGGGAAGTCCTTGAAGCCACAGCTGGGCGTGATGAGGATGTGTCTGACCCACACTTTGCCCCCACTTCTGCAGGGCGCAGGGGCTGCTGATTCCAGCCCTTTCCAAGCCTTTTCATGGAACTTTCTCCCACACACCACGGTGCACATCAGGAGTGCAGTCCCCTGCCTTTGACTCATGCAGTGGCCCTGCAAGGACACAGTGAGCTCATCCTCCTCCTCCTCCTCCTCCCCCCTCCCCATTAAATCCCAGACATCCTCCAGATGTTCCTCGGAAGGATGAGCGCCACGTTTTTGTCATCAGATCAGAGATAAAAGCTCTGGCTGCGGTGGAGGAACTCGTGCCCTCTGGAGCAGGTGCCAAAGTCCAGATGTTCACAGCACTGGCAGGGATGAGGTGAGGGAGAGGTCCAGGAGAAACATCTGGGCACGGTGGCTGCTCGACCTGCTCTGCTTCAAGATGGACCCCTTTCCAAATTATTTGGACAGGCAGCACAAGCTCCTCTGGAGATGAAAAGCACTGGGAAGCACCTGCATTCCTCCTGACAGGGTCTGAGTAGCCTCACCAGGTGAGCATCCTAATTTTGGCCTGATGTGTCCAGATGTGTTTGAATCTCAAGGTTGCTTCTCCAGATCATGGGGAGAAGCAGCTGCCCCCAGAGGACAATTCCCCTTGAATCCCTAGAGGTGGCATTGGCTGTTTTTTGGAAGTATCCTGCTCTCTGGTGCTCTAGGCTCCTCACACACCCCCATGCACAAAGAGCCATGGTCACATCTGGTTTGGAGAAAAAGCAAATGAAATATTGGGCTGGTGAGAAACTGCAAGGTTGGAGAAGGATTTGTGGCATGAAGAGCCACCTAAAATCACAGAGCACTTTGGGTTGGAAGGAACCAAAGTCCAAACCTAGATTAGGTTGATCAAAGCCCCATCCAACCTGCCTTTGGGTGTTTCCAGGGATGGGGCATCCAGCACCTCTCTGGGAATCCTGTGCCAGTGTTTTATCACCCTCACTATAAAATAAACCTTCTTGTATCTACTTTTCTGTCCTGTTTTCTTCTTTCTGTGCCATAAATCATCTCACAGCTCTCTGCCCATGGATGAGGAGTGAAGAAGGGAGCAGGGCAGAGAAAGTTACTCCATGGGGAGAATCAAAGGGCTGGAGCTCAATGTTTTCCTGGGAACTGCTCAGAGGTGGCATGATGACCCTCTGCTCCATCTCCTCACCCTCATCCTGCAGCAAAATCAGCTTATTGAGGGCCTTCAGCAGCTCTAATCAGCTCCTCCCTTAGCCCAAACAATCCCAAACTCTGGCTCCAGCCTGTGCTTGCCCTCCAGGGCTGCTTGGCTCTGTGCCCCTGGGGGCATCTTGAACGTTTCACCCGCTGTGGATAAGGGGACAGGGTCACTGTGTCCCTCACTACGCAGTGCAGGGTGGCTGGAGGTCCCTCTCTTCCAGCAAGGCCTCCTAACATCCCTCCCAGTGCATCCAGCATCCTGGCTGGGAATGGAAAATGTAGAGAGAAATGGTGAAAAAAATAGGGGGAAAATGGGTGCAACCCCATATTTACTGCCCCAAATCACCCCTCCATGCTCACCCAGCCTGCAAAGCCAGCTGGCAGGGGAGGGATGTGCTCCCCATTTAAAAGTGTTCCCAGTTTGAAAGTGCTCCCAGTTTATAAGCACAGGGAGAGCATTTGCAGGGAGATAAGGGCTGGTACAGACACAGGGAGCTGGGCTGAGATAAGAACAGCCATCAGCAAAGCTCTGCAGAGCGTGGAATTGTTTCAGCTCCACGAAGCTGCATCCAGGGCCAGGCAACCCTGGACTGCACCAGAGATAGGAGAGGGACACACTCTGCCAGCCCTGGGGACATGGACAAACCCTGCCCCTCTGGGATTTGGTCCAAAATCATGGGTGTTCCAGCTGGATTCCTTTGCTCCGCTGCCCTTTGCATCCCCGGGGTTACAAACCATAGCTGTAAATAACCACAACTGAGCATCCCCCAGCACCTTGATCCAGGCTCTGGCTCCTTCTCCAGCTCTCTGTGGCATCCTGGCTGGGTGCAACACCATGCTCAGGGCTGTTTCCCTTGGGAAATCCCCCTGGAACTGGGTGTTTCCCTCCCCTTGGCCTTGGATGGAGGTCAGCTGCTCCACGTCCTGCTTGTCCAACATTAATGGTTGGGCTCGATGATCTTCAAGGTCTTTTCCAACCTTGATGGTTTTCTGATTCTATAACGTGCTGCAAACTTTGCTCTCCTCCTTCCCTCCCTCCCAATCCATCTTCTTTGATTTCCACGTTGCTTTTTGCACCCAGGTTGGTGTGCACTGAGCAGGTCTAGGCATCCCTGAGGATTTGCCTGATTCCCTTTCCTTTAGGCCCAGAAAAGGATCTTTTTTCATTTATTCCTTCACCCAATGCTAAAGCTCGTTTTCAAAGGACAATGCAAGCCCTTAATGCCACAAACCAGCGATTTCTGAATTTTTGGGGACAAGGCTTGGGATTATGCAGAGCTGTTTGCTGCCTACCTCTGAATTACAGTGACCTCCCACGGGCAGCCACAGTGGGAGCACCAGGGAAATACCAATGCCCCAGAAATACTGCACACAAACAACACAAAAAAGCCAAATATTTGTCCTTTCGTGCTCCCCCGTGAGGATTCCTTCTGCAGAGCTCTCCTGGCCCTAGACTGGGATGAAAGGGAGGGGAAAATGCAGAGGGGAAGAGAGGCTGGAGGGGAAATAATAACAGGGGCAAACAGGCAGCACCAGCATTTGAGCCAGAGCCTGGACACTGAACTCAGCTCCTCTTTGTGGTGTTTCCTAGGACACCAGCTCTTCTTCCCTGCTGGTTTTAATGGATTATTTTAGCCAGGCATTAATGGCTGACACCAGCCACGTTTCTCACCACAGCCAGTGGCACTGCTGGGGGCACTTCGAGGTGTTGGCACTTGTGACACGATGCCAGAGAAGTGCAAGGATGGTGGTGAAATACAGATCAGAAATCCCAAGGAGCTTGGAAAGATGAGCTGATGCTTCAGGAACATCTCTAATAATGGGCATCCTTCCACTGAGTGCAGAGGAGCTGCTGGCTTTGGCAGGATTGTCCCAGTTTGGAGACTGGGAAGTGACAATTCCTGAAGTTTCAGCTTTCTGACCCCTGTGGGGACAAGAGATGCCAAGAAAATCCTGGGAAAGCCCTGTGATGAGAAGATAAATAGAGAGAATGCAATGACAGAACATGTGTTATTCTTGTGTTCTCAAAGTTGGTTGTATTTGATTTGAGATGGGCTGGTGGTGGCTTTTCTAAAACAGCAGAGGTTCATCAACACACTGGAGTTCCAGAGGCTCATGGAATGTTTTGGGTGGGAAAGGGGCTTTAAAGACCATCTTGTTGCAGCCCCTCACCACGGGCAGGGACACCTCCCTCTGGACCTCCAAGCCCTGTCCAACCTGGCCTCGAACTCTTCCAGGGATTCTGGATCAAGGACCCAGGGTTTCATCTGCCTCTCTCTGACCACAGGCTCATCTCTTCAGGCTCTTCCCACCTCTGCCTCTGTGGTGAGGAGCAAAGCCTGGTAAGATGTGACCTCCCAGGTCAGCCTGCCCTGGACTTTTTGTCCCAGTGTTCCCTGTGGCTTCCCATGGCACAGCCTGGTCCATAACCAGGGACAAGGAGCCACCTCGCTGCTGCCACAAGACCGGGAACTGTTCCCTCTCCATCCTCCTTCCCTCTGGGCTCTGGGGAATTTCCATTTTTGCTCCCTGGGTTATGTTCAAACCCTCAGGCCACGCAGAATGGCAGCAACGAGGCGAGCTGGTGCCGGGGAATGGCATTTAGGGGACAAAGGAGATGTCCCCATCCTTGTTCTCAGTGAAGATGGAAAGGTTAGGAAAGGGGTTCATCCCTGAGGACCCCCAAGATATCCACAGGAGATTTTTATCTCTTCACTTGTGCTCAGCCAAGCAAGGAGTTACACACCTGGAAAAAGGATCTGGCTGCACGTTAGGGGCATCTGCTGACCCCGTAACATTTTGGCACCACAAAGAGGGTCTTTGGTGTGGCTGCACAAAACTTTTACACCCCTGAGTGAATTCACAGATTTTGAGCTTTCCTGGGAAAAAAAAATGGCTGTGTCTATCTTAGGGATGCAGATGCATCATCCAGCCAAGTAAATTTGTAGGTCTTGCACTGTTAAAAGTTGAGGATGCTTCTCCTTAGTTTTTCATCTTCTTCTGTAGGATCCATCATGAGGTTGTGGTGCTGCCACTGAGCTCTGGGTGGCCAAGCTGTGATGGGCAGAGCCAGGACAAGGCATTTGTTGTGCCACAACACTGACCAGTGACCCTCCAGGGCTTGGGCTGGGGAGTTAAAGTGCCCTGGCCCACAGCCAGAATAAATATTCCTCTTAGGCTCATCAGACTGAGGCTACATGTCTGGAGAGTCACTGCCTGCCCCGAGTCTGCTGGCTGGAGCAGAGGTCCAGAGGGGCTGTCCCTGGAGGACAGTGGTCAAGGGGCACCTAGAGGTGACCACACTGGAAAAACCCACAAGCCCCAGAGGAGAAATGTCCCTGGCAATGTGCTCCTGACTGAAGCACCCTTTGGTTCCCACCAGCTCTGGCTGTCCCAGAACCCTGTGTGTGTGTCAGGGAGGGCTCCCCAGCACGCCCAGCTCAGCCAGGCTCTCACCACCTCCTCCAGCCTTGCCCTGGGATGATGCTGATGGGGGTGAGATCCTGGACTCTGGCCTAGGCCATGAAATACCAGAAGAAGTCATTTTCTACAGCAATATTTGAGAGGATATACTTTCCTCTCCTTTATTGAGACCATCCAGGAGATGCTTCTGCTGCGAGATGCTCTGGACTTTTCTTTGTAAAAGTCCACAGCAGTTCAACCTCTGTCAAGCCTTTAAAGCTCTCAGGTCCTGGAATCCCTGCTAATTTAGACATGAATTAGTGCTTCATCCTTGGAGAGGACAAATTCATGGCCAACCCATAGGGTTGACCATCCTTGGGCATTATCTTGATGGGTTTGATTTGGCCCAGCTAAACCCCTGCCTGGCCATGGTTAGAAAGTTGTTTGGATTTAGCAGAGCAGGTTGAGTTGCTGCGAAGCATTTTCAGTGGGGAAAAAAACTCCTGGTACTGCAGTGTTTGACTGCAAAAAGGGAAATGGCAGAGAAATGAGGAAGCTCCCGAGAATTAAGCAGCTGAACAGGATGAAATGTTTGCAGAGGGAGTGGAAGTGGGCTGAGGATGCAAACGCAAAGCACTGATTGAAAAAGGCCCCGGGGCAGCCGGGTCCAAACAGCAGGCTGAAAAATGTCACTAGAGGAAAGAAAATCTCCTGCAGAAGGTCCAGGTAGCATCCAGAGGGAATGGAACAGGTGATGGACGTGGCAAGGTGAATGTGAAAATCCACTTGAGCGTGTGGAAGATTTGGAGGAGCAGCTGAGTGAAAGCTGCAGAAGGAGTTAACAGGAAGCAGAGCCCACAGTGCAGAGCTGCAGAGCTTGGTGGTGGTGGTGGTGGTGGATAAAATTAATTGTGCTGAATTGCACAGCGCTGAGGAGGTGGCAGCATCTCCCGCGAGCTGTCCCTGCCCTGCTGTTCCTCAGGGAGATGGGCTGGAGCTGTGACAGGCCCCAAGGGGCAAATGAAGATCTCACACACTGATTAAGCTCCTCATGGTTGTAAAAGACCCGTCCAAGACCCGGGATCAAGGTCCAAGATCACCTGGACGGAGCAGAGGAGGGTTCCAGCCACCAAGGCTCACCCTCCAGCACCCACCTGGAGGAGGTGGCGTGACGTGTGGAGGTTATAAAAGCGGGAAAGTTTCCAAAGCAGGGAAATTTTCTGGAGATTATCTAACTTACGCCACCTCCTTCTCACAGAATCCCGCTGCCACAAAAGCAGGGCGTGATTCAGAGCAGGTATCACATTGCTAATTCCTTCCCCGTGTCCCTTTCCCAGTGGCCTCTGCCAGCAATGGGGCACCGGGGCTTATGCAAATACGTGTGGAAAAAACTGCACAACACATCTCAAAATATATAAATATGTGTTTATATATATATATA
>VZTH01013974.1:16056-46742 GCA_013397815.1 Aleadryas rufinucha
ATCTCAAAATACATGTGTTTATATATATACAAATAAATAAATATATATATATATATATATATATAAAACAAGTTTCACAAGACATTTAAAAAGTGTCACTGCTGTTACCAGGATATCTCCAGATATCTGTAGGAAATTCCCCAGTGGGGACATCTCTGAATGACAGCCTGAGAAACACAAAAGAGGCCCTTTTCAGTGGTACTAAACCATGTCATTAAACCTGAGATTACCTGGGGTCACTTGGTATCGTGCAGGGTAAACATTTGCTCTGACTGGAAAAGGATCTTTTTTTATCCCTCCCCGCTTTTGTGAGCGCTTTATCTGCAGAGTAATGAGGGCACTGAGTATTTCTCTTGCTTTTTTTCCTGCTAAATCGGGTTTCTTACAGTCTTCCAACTGATCCTCCTCCCACACAGGGTCGACGTCAAGTGTGCGTCCACCAGTTTCACAATAATCCCATTAACTTGGAACCGGACAAAACCCACAAAGCCGGCCCTGGGCAAGGCTGGGGCAAGGAGGCATTTTGTGACCGGGTGGTTGAACCAAAATTTGGGAGGAAGACATAATTCCGGTCAAAGGGAGGTCAAAGTGAGCTGTTTGTGTCGATTTCTTTTAACCCTTGCCTATTTTGGCAAAAAAAATAAGAATGGAGGTTTTTTGTTCGGGGTTTATTTTTGTTGTTGAAAAAGGGCCTTTTTGCAGTGAAAAGTCAAGGGCTTTGTATCAGAAAAGTAGGAAGGGGAAGAATTCTACCTCCCAAAATTATGATGTTTTCTGGGAGTTATTTATAGAAATCACAGAATGATTTGGGTGGGAAGGGACCTTAAAGATCAACCTTAAAGTGCCACCCCCTGCCATGGGCAGAAATACCTTCCACTATCCCATACTGCTCTAATCCCCATCCAACCTGGCCCTGGATGCTTCCATCCCCATCTCCTCTATTCTCCCCCAGATTATCTCCACCCTCAACCAAGATCAGTCTCTCAGCAGCAGAACAGCACCTTGCTGGTAAATCTTCCTGTGCTGCTCACCTGGAATGATTCATCCTCCTTGGACGTCACCAGCTGCATCCATAGCCCTGGGCTGGGAATGTCCAGATTAATCATTGCACCACCACTGGCATGGTTTGGATCTGGACCCCTCCAAAGCTGCTCTTTTTTTTTAGGGATGCCCATCTGGATGTGGCCACCTGGGCATCTTGAGTGCCTCAAGAGGGTCCATGGGGTCCTGGAGGGGCCATCTGTGTCTTGTGGGCTCATATTGGGGTCTTGTGCAGGTCATAGCCAACATCTCTCCCAGGACAGGCTTTCATCACCCAAACCAAGCACCTGAGAGGCCAAAGCAGGGGGGAGGAGACCCCAAAACACCACATGCCCTCAGCAAGTGGGCAGCTGAAGGAGGAACCCAGAGGGGTGCAGTGCTCTTCCCCCATCTACGGGCAACCAGGAGGAAGAGCAGCTGCTACAAATCCAAATTAGCAGCACATTTCAATCCAGCTGCGTTGGGGGGATGCTTGAAGAGTTACTGTAATTGGGACAAAAAATGGAAATGTTTTGGAGATGAGGGGGATTTCGATGCTTCAGGGGGTTGCTGGAACGTGCTGCTCTTGCTCCAGGCTTTGTGCTGCCTCACACCACCAGCCAGCTGCTGAAATGCAGAGATGGGTTGCAACATCTGGGAAGCATTGCCTGGGAAGGGATGATGGATTTCGAGGAAATGACCTCAGAAAGCCTGGATGAGGGTCAGGACAGTGGGGTATTAATCACCACATGGAATTGGCATCACGGGACATGGGCACCCACTGCTGCCCACAGCCCTGGCTGGAGGCATCATCCTCACGCTGCTCAATCCCAAAAGGCCCACAATCCCAAAAATGTGACCCCTCCCAGCACTGCTGGTGCTCCCCACACCTGGTGCATCACCCCAGGAGCTGACCACAGAGGGGTCCCTGAGCCCAGACCACCCTGCTGGGAGCCCATTTCCCTGAGGAAGAGCAGATGGGGAGGCACGTGCTGGGAAGCTGCTCCAGAGCTTTGGAGACTTCCTTGGCAACCCCCCGTGGCTCCTCGGATGCCGTGGCACGGCCACCGTGTGCCAGAGGGGTTTGGGGCCAGCATGGGGGTGCAGATGGGCTTGGGAACACGGGCTGGGGAATGCTGACGCCGGTGACGGCGCAGTGACAGCGATGCCCACCCACCCGCTGCCCCCAGTGGGTTATTTTTAGGTCTCAGCCCTGTGAGCTCATCCTCGGAGGATGCTGGAGGGTGAGACATGGGAGTACGGGCATCTTGCTGAGCACGGGGCTGCAGAAGCTATTTAGGGACAATTTGGGTCATTTAGCAACTCCCAGCTGGGCTGTCTCCACTCCTTTGCCCGAGGAGGACCAGAAGAGGGTGGATCCCCCGAGCGCCTCCCCCTTCTTGCAGCCTTTCTGCTTGGCCCTGCAGGCTGCAGTGACAGGATGTCACCCAAGAGCTGGACACCCCATGTGAGTTCCCAACCTGCTTTGCAGTCCCATCCCGAGGCTCTCGGGCTCATTTGGGACCAGATGGACTCGTTCCACAGGCCACGAGGGGCGTTGAACCCGCACCCTGTGTGCAAACAGGCTGTGCTGGCACCCACGTGGCGCCTTGTCCTGCTGCCAGGCTGCAAAATGCGCCCAAGTCACGGAGCAGGAGCAGGGCAAGGACCGCATCCGGCTGGGGGTGGTGGAGCTGCTGACCTGGAGCAGCTTAGGGAAGACATCCCACCCTCTTGCTGCTCAGCAGAGGAGGTTTGGGAGTTCCAGAGCCCAGATGAATGACTGATCAGGGATGTCTGAAATAAACCCCTTTCCAAAGGCAGTGATGGTGGGGGAGCCCCCCCATGAAGGGCAAGGTCCTTCCCAACGTGGGTGCTGAGCAGCCTCCACCTCCATCCATACACATCCATCCTTTCCCAGTGGTGTCCAGCCAGCTCCCAACCCACTTGCCCCAGCTGAGAAAAAGGATGGCAGGGTGTTAAACGAGCAACCAGGCTTTCCACAGGGGGAGGGAGGGAGCTGGAGCAGCAGGTGGGAGACTGGATGATGAGCTGGTGGTGGCCAGGCTCTTTCCCTGTTGTTAAAACCACAGGCCACAGGAGGAGAAACCACACAAGGGAAACTTCAAAGGGAACAGAAAACTTCCCCATTCCCTGGAAAGTCCCGTGGATGAAAATCAGGACCCTGCCTTGAGTGGCTGTGAGTGCCACAATCCCAGCCTGGGGACAAGGACCCTGCTGCTGGCACATCCCCTTGGCACCAGCAGAGGACTCTGCTGCAGCAGGTTCAGCCTATCCAGCTAAATTGCCTCTCGATTAAAAATCAGCCCAGGATGGGCTTTGCACTGCTGGGCCCAGGATCTTCCATGTTCCTTCTCCCAAGGTCCCCCAGTAGCTGAGATCTCAGCTGAAAACCCCTTCCTTTCCAAGTTTAAAGGCAGGAGCTGGGTGGTTTGAGGGCATCTCGAGGCTCCCCCAGGATTTAAGGGGGGCTGGGAATGGGGCTGTGACACGGTGCCTTTCCACAGTGAGTGGCAAAAGCAGAGGAGAAGGATCTGGTGGGAGAATCTCCTGCTCTCCCACCAGCAGGCTCAAAGGGGGGCTGCAAAACCCACCCAGTGAGGATGGGGGTTTGGGGGTGCTGCAAAAGTGGGAGCCTCCAGCGCCGAGCTGAGACCTTGCAGCTCATCTCACGAGTGAGGAGCCACAGCCAGGGAGCTTTGGGCTGGCTGGGAGCATTTGGGGGAGGAGTTGCTGTTGTTGTATACATTAGATTTTGGGGGGTTTTTTTTGGCTGTTCTGAATGCTTTCCTCTGCCCTTGGGAAGATCAGGCAATAGGCATGAGGGTTCAAACCCTTTTCCAATCCTGGAGCATGGAAAGGTTGGATTGTGGGCATCTGTGTGCTTATATACAACATATGCACGTGAGCCTGCATGTGCACAATCCAGCTGCTCCCCAAAACACACCCCAAAACGTTGGTGCTTAGCCAGGGCTTAAAACTGCAGGTCTTTGAGGAGCATCAAAGCGGCCAAAAAGGTGTTTTAAACTTTCAAGTTTTCCTGAGCATTTATTTGTCAGACTCTGCAAATATTGGTATTGAAGCTGTGAAAGTCTTCAAATAAACTCCTCACAAAGCTGGGTGATTGGTGTGTTATTTCAAACACCCACTGGTTTGGTTTCTCCCTAAGAAACTGCTGCCTTGGCCCATCCGTATCAGGGAATTTCAGCAATAATATTAATTCGTGAGATTTGGGAATCTCCCCCGTGTTTGAACACAGCTTTGGTTCGCTGGGTGGCTTTGGGCCTGTCACCTTCCCTCACTCACCACTGATGGTGTGAGGGACACTCTCCCAAACCACTTCAGGCTCGGGCATGGGGGAAGTGGGGGAGGTTTCTCTGGTGTCTAAAGCAAATTTTGAGCTGTTGGGTGACAATTCCTTTGGCTCGTTTTCCTTCACGTCACAATTTTCCATGAAACTCGTAGGAGCTCAGCAGTGCGGGGACTTTGTCCCTGCATCAAAGCGGCCAAGCAGATCAGAAATGACTTGGAGGAGCAGACAGAACTGTTCCTTGGGAAAATCAAGCCCCAAGGCAGAAAACCAGCAGAAAAATGGGGACAGGACTTGGAAGAAGAAGTGGATGCACCGAGTGTTTACAGTAACAACAAGGCCTGTTGCCTGCCACTGTCCCATTAAGGGTCTGCTTCCTCCAAAGGCACGATCAGGAAGGAAAAGCTCTCCACTTGGATGCTGGGAAGGTCCAGCAGAAGTGTGCCTCCTTCCAGCCCACGTGGTGGATTTGTTTCCTTGGCAGGAAACCATCAGTGCTCTTAACTTTCGCTTCCTGCTCCCTGTGCTGAGGGATATTCAGAAAAAGTGGTTTGTAACCACTCGGTGTGGCCGTGTGGGTTTTTTTCTGCTTGTTTCTCTGCACAACCTCTGTGCTCCACGTCAGTGGTTGTTTTTTCTTCCTTAGTTCTCATTCTTTGGTTTGGGTGACTCAGTGCTGGTATGAGCTGTGCAGAGTCATTGCAGGAAAGGTTTGGGAATGATGCTGTAAATCCCAGGAATCCATTCACATGTGAGCCCTTGGTGCCTGGGCATTGACCCCAGAGAGAGACCCCAAAACGGGCTGAAAATCAAGAGGGGCTTCTCAGAGGGTGCACCCTGGGATATCTAATTTAGTAATTCTGGGCCTCACAGCTACTTCTTTAGCTTTATGGTTTTGAGACTTTGTGTTTTGGCAGCTCTAAGGGCTACAAAGTTCTTGAAAAGAGTAAGCAAATCAAAGCTTTCTGCCCTGGTGCAGGGGACCATGAAGGGCTTCTGTCCCACAGCGGGGTGATGAGTGACTGTGGCTGCACCTTAAAGACATTGCTGGGACATCCAGTGTAAGCTGATTTGAAATCAGCTTCAGGATGAAAGTGAAGGAATTCATAGAACCAGCAAAAGCCAGGCTGGGGACCAAGATAAACTGCAAACCAAATGAAAAATGAATTGAAACCAAAGGTATTTTTTCATGGGGACTGTGGTTAGGCTCAGGAAACCTTCTCCTGGTGTCTGCAGGGGAAGGTGAGGGGCCTCTGAGAACAAGAGGTTTCCAACATCTTGGTTTGGTGGCTTTGTGAGTGGCTGGGAGAACCAGAAAAGCAAAAAAAAAAAAAAAAGGTCTATGGGATGGGAGACTAATTATTTTGAGATTTGTTAATTAATTACTTCATCTAACAATTTCTTCCAGTCTTCAACAGGAGCAGCCTAGGAGAAGCTGCCCAAGACCATGGAGACACAACCCTAAAGGTTGGCTATTGAATCTGTCATGCTCCAAGGGGTTTTGGCCCCTGTGAAGCCCTGCCATGACCACAGAGCTGTCTCTGCACCTGGGTTTTGCCAGAACTGGTGGCATCAGCCCCTTGAAAATCTTGAATCAAGAGTGGAGACTGAATTCACTGAATGAGATGGAGATCAAGAATCACAGAGGAGTGGACAGAGGACAGATCCTCATCCACCTGGAGATTAAAATACGTCCATAACATTCAACAACTCAGTTTCTACCCCCAATACCCACCTTTGTACATAGCAGAGGAGGAGGCAAAGAAGTGCTCGTAGTAGAAATAAACTCATTTACTATCATAAATCTGAGGTGTTTGCATGTTACAAAAATAAAAATGTACAGTCACTGTCATAAAACTCACCTTTTTTTTTCTCTCTCTAGTATAAGTTAGTGCTTTTACAAATAAAAACAAAAAAAAAAAGTCTAGAGCTAGATTTCCAGCTGGTACCTCTCCAACTGCTCTGCATCTGGCCAGTGGGATCACCTGGGGATCAGGATCACGGAGGGACACCCCTGATGGCAGTGCTGCCCAGGGTGGTGGCTCGAAGCCAGCTCAGAGGGAGGTGGGATTCCCAAGCAGGACCTCAGGAGGGAACTTTGGGCATGTTTTTGTTGAATTATTCAGAGCACGTAACGTGTCCACGCTGTTTTTTGGCAAGTGTGGGAGACCGGGCAAGGCCTGGCCTGGAGTGACGTCTGTACCAGCTCAGTGCCCCCGCTGAATTCCTTTCTCCCAGTTATTTGTCTCGCCCCAGTGACTGTGCCATGACCCACACCAAAGAGCCAAGCTCCCTTCACAAGAACAAAGGAATAAAGGTGCTGCCATGGCGCAGGTCCGGTCTTAACCCAATCCTATCCTAAACACACTCGAGGGTGGGATGAGCCGCCCTACAAATGTCCTGTTTGTCTTTGCCTCCTGTGGTTGTGGCATTGTTGGTTGGGACAAGAGCTCTCCACTGGGGGTGGGAGCACAGGAACCCCTCCAGTCAACCCTGAACAGTGCCAGCCACCCGTGACCGAACACAACCGGGGACATCGCGACGTGGCTTCGTCTCCACCAAACCACTTCACAAAGAAGGAAGGATGGGAGAAACTAAGGAGTGGTCTGAGGTCTTGGCCTAAACCAAGCCATCAAATGCGTTTGCCTAGTCCTGAAATGGAGCTTTTACAAAATATGACTCATCCAGTGCTGCAGCCCAAGCAGTTTTCATTTTTGGGGGGAGGAACCAGCATCCTCCTGGCAGGGAAACCATGGACCTGGGCTCTGGGCTCCCCAACCCAAAAATTACAGAGAGAAACACCAAGAGCACCTTCTGGTGAAATGTTTTGTTGGTATTTTTTTCCAAACCCAGGCAGAATGGGGTTAAGCTCAGCACCACTCGCAGCTCCTCAGCCCAGGGCTTAGTGCTGGCAAATTTTGTCACCTCTGAGGGACAACAATGGGGACGTGGCAGCGCTCAGCCAAGGGATGAACACTGGTCTTTGCTGCTGGGCTGGAAACATGAGTCACCAGGCAGGGGGTTAAAAACAAGACATGAAGAGCTCACCTTAAATTTTAATGAGCTGGAGATGATTATTAAAGCCAGCAGCTGGAAGCTGTAGGTCCCTAAAAGCTTTTAAAGGCTGACTGGTGCTGTTGGGAAGTGCTAATGGGTTTTTTGGAAGATGTTGGCCCCACTGGAGAAGCCTACAGGGGACCTGCTTGATGGTACCAGTAAACTCCAGTGGGCTGCTACCAGTGTACTCCAGTGGGATGGAATGTCCATCAGCACCCTGGTTAATGGGAAGCCAGCCCTTGGAGAGGAGCTGGGAATCCCATCCCTGCTGTGCCAGCTTGAAGCTGGGAGAGCATTTCTTCAGGGATGCAAAGCTATGAGAGCCCCTTTCCCGCTGTGGGTGGTATTTGTCCTTGACATTTTCATCAAGCTGTTCAGCAGAACTGCAGCTGACTCTCCTCATCCACCCAAAGCCTTTCCTGCCTCGCCAAGGCACAGAGAAACTCCGGCTCCCCCTGTGCCAGGCAACATCTGCAGATGGAATTCTTTAGGGGCACCTTTTGCCCACAGCGTTTTTGCTTTGGGAAACGATTCAAGGCACTCAGGGCATGATTTTTTGCGCAGGTTTGGTCACCTCAGCGTTGATCAGAGGGGCGGGCTGGGATGCAGAGCCAGAGATCAGGCTTTGTGTGTGCAACCACAGCTGCATCTTCCTGAAAAAAAATACAGCCAAACAAGCGGAGGAGCACGTTTGACGCAGACCACGCTGGAGTGGCTGCAAGCCCAGGCACCCCAAACACCCAAAGCCTCGGGCCCCAGAGCATCCTGACCTCCCTGCACACCAGGGATAAACCCTTCTACCGCGGAGCAGGGCTAGGATTTCAGATCCTTGGAGAGCGTGTCCGTGTCGCTGCTGGTTCCCAGGTGGCTGTTGGGCACGATGCCCAGTGCCACCTCGTTCTGAGGCTTCCCCAGCATTTTGTTGCCCGCAAACTTCATAAATCGTTGCCCTGCCAAGAAATACAAAATGGGATCCAAGCAGCTGTTGGTGCTGGCGAGGGGACGAGTCACCTTGTAGGCTAAATTGATGGCATTGAGGGTGTCACAGCTCAGGTCCCAGCTCCGGAAGGAGTAGTACAAGGTACGAGTGACGTGGAAGGGAAGGAAACAAACGATGAAGACCACCAAGACGATGATGATCATCTTCACCGACTTCTTTTTGGAGCGGGACAGGCGGGAAATGCCGCGGGTGGGCTGCAGCAGCCGCCGGGCCATCAGGCAGTAGCAGATGATGATGATGAGGAAAGGGATGCAGAAGAGCAGCACCAGCATCACCGAGCTGTAGATGACGAACTGGCCGAAGAGCTCCTTGCTGGACGTGTCGTGGCAGGTGATGGTGTCGCCCTTGACGCTGGTGGTGACGAAGAAGAGCACGGGGGACTGGCACGCCACGGTCACCACCCACACCGCCACCGACACCCTGCGGGCGTGGCGCACGTGGCCCCACTGCAGCGACTTCAGCGGGAAGCAGATGCCCAGGAACCGATGGACGCTGATGCAGAGCAGGAAGAGGATGCTGCAGTAGAGGTTGGTGTAGAACAAGAAGCGGACGATCTTACACAGCCCCACGCTGAAGGGCCAGTTGTCCCCCATGGCGTAGTAGTACACCAGGAGGGGCAGGGAGACCACGTAGAGCGTGTCGGATATGGCCAGGTTGAACATGTAGGTGGTGGAGGCGTTCCAGGTCTTGATCCTGAAGATGAAGGCGTAGAGGGCCAGCAGGTTGAGGAAGAGCCCCACCACGCACACGATGCCGTAGGAGACGGGCAGCAGGACGTATTTGAAGTCCTCGTCAAACACGCACTTGTAGGGGTTGTCATCTGTGCCACCTGGCTCCAAGGAGCTGTTGGCGACTCTGGTCCAGGCTGGAGGACTCGTGAGGTTCTCCATCACCCTGGGGGGGAAAGCAAAGAGGCTGTAAGGACATGGAGACAATGGCTCAAGAGGGCAGCACCTCACTGACCACAGACACCATGGCCTCATGGTGTTGGTGACACAACTGAGTGGTCCCTGGCATGGAGGAATTATGGTCAGGTGGATGAGGTGAGTCTTATTTAACCTCATTTTGCATCTGGAGCACAGAGGAGGAACTGAGCTGCTCTAAAATCACCAACAAACCCCAGGTTTGGGACGTCGGACTGGGCTGCAGGAGACCTGAGATGGACTCCCCATGTGGGGAGTCCACCTCAGGTCTCCTGCAGCCCAGTCCGACGTCCCAAACCACCCTTCCCACCAGGTTCACACAGAAATTTGCTCTCCTGCATCACAGAACAGGAAAGGTGCTCCATTCTATGTTTAACCAGCCACGAGAAGTGACCCAGCTGAGCACCATTAAAAATGGGTCCTGCTAAATCCCAGGTAGAAAGGATTAGGAAGTGGAATCTCAGCAAGCAATCCTCGTGACTGGCCCCCATTTCAGAGGTCCTCAGCTCCTTCTGGTAGAGCAAACCTCACCACAGCTGGAGGCCTTGTAACCAAACCTTGCCAAAAGGAGCGTGTTCTCCACCACAGGGACTCCGCCTGGGTTGGCTGTTGATGAGGATGAGGATGAGGGGCCTTTAATGGGTTTGGTGTTGGGCTGATGGTGGCAATCCTGCTCCCTGGCCTTGAGCCCTGCTTGTGCAGAGCCGGTTTCTGCACGGGACTGATGAGCTGAGAGCAGAAAAACGGCCTTGAAAGGGTCTCTGCAGACACACAGAGCCTGGCCTGTCCGTGAGGAGGGACAAGGGCCCTTTTGTGCCCTGGGGCCCGCTGACACACGATCTCCGAGCGAGTCCATGGGTCAGGAATCAAATTAAAATGCATTTCCTCCCTTCCCGTAAGAGGAGCTGGTTTGATGTCCCTGCTGCTCCCTCCCTTACGGGAAGCCTGCGGAAATGGGGGCTCACAGGGAGACAAATCCAGCGCAGGAGCTCAGGAGCTCCTGCAGGACAAAAGGTCTGAGGAAAGGTGCCCTTGGAATGAGCGTGTGGGATGTACCTGGACCCAAACCTCACCTGGATTTTAGGTGGAAAAGAGCAATGCCCTTTCCTGCAAAATAAGCACCAGATCCAGAGCTATCCTGCCCCTACCTCCAACTCAGATCCTGTAGGGAAGGAGCTGATGACAGTCTCCCCAAAGCTGCCAGCCTGGATGATCTCTCACCAAAGTAAAGCACTAAAAAGGGATGAAGTGATGCTTCCAGCCCATCACAAGGGGATAACTCCAGTCCTTGCTCCAAGGACTGGATCAAACAACCTGTCCAGATGTGCACTGACACGATCCCTGGTGATGTTTCCCCCATCCAGCTGCTTTCCCCTTGGAGCAGAGCAGGAACAGTGCTGGCTGAGGCTCACACCTCCCAAGGACAGGGGTGGAAACCACACACACACACCCCAACTAACCTGCAACATCTGCAAAAACCCCAATATAACTTTGAGAACCACTCTGTGATGAAAATCAGGAGCCAGCACTGATCTTGCTCTGGCTCTTGATTGGGGTTTTGCTTTTCCTGCACTCAGTTCAGCTCTGCTCCCATCCTGCTTCCCCCGAGTCCTCAGCAGCGTGGCTGTGGATGGAGAGGGTTAACAGAGCTCTGGCAGATGGGAAAACATTTTCCAGCTGCTGTTCTCTGCAGTTTCTTCCTCCCCTCTGAGCTTTGCAGATCTGTGGCCAGCCAGAGAGAGGTTGCCCGCAGAGCTGGCAGCCGATGAAACGGGTTGGACAGGCCACCGTGACCGAGGGAAGCCACACAAGATGCCCTAAAAGGCACAGGGAAGGGTTACAGAGTTCCAGAGGCTTTGGCCTGGCATGGGATTTCTCCATCTGCATTCCCTCTCTCCCCAGCAGACAACCCAGCCCTGATGTGGGGAGATCACCCTGAATTCCAACTCATCTCCCCACAGGCTCCTGAGACCCCAGGGAGAAAACCCAACCATAATCCACCTGTGAGCCAAGGTGGGGAATCTCCTCCGGCTGCCCAGGGATGTGCCAAGTTCCTCACGTCCATCTTCAGGACAAGGAGCAAACAGTGTTTGCTGGTTGCTTTGAATGGAGCCTTGTCCTTCCTGTTGTGCTCTCCCTCCTTTTCTGCCTGGGAATCCAAAAGCCTTTCTTCTTCCTTTTTTACCCTCGTTTTGCCCAGAATCCTGAGGACAAAACCTGCTGTGTGTGCCGGCCCTGTGGCTGCAGCCCACCCCCTCGCTCCGGTCCCGCTGCATGCGCAGGGAGCGAGCTGGACAGGCCAGGGCCAGCCAAGGCTTGTGAAGGCACAAGAGCTGGCAGCTGGCACTGCCCTCTGCTGTGCCCACGGGTGGCACCGACGCCAGCTCCGGCTGTGACACCCTGAGCCCCCGGCAGGGACGAGGGGAGGGCCAAAGCAGCAGCGATCCCTGAGGGTGCCACGCGGGATAAATGCTTCTGTGATCATCCAAAAGCAAACAAACCACGATGCTCTGGGGAGAACCACCTGCACCTGCCTCATCACTTCATCTCCTGGCCTTTTTCCGAGGTCACAGTGGGAGGTTTTTTCCCTGGCATTGGATGCAGGTGACCAGGCACAGCTTTTTGGGTGCCCTCAAGCCATCCACACACAGTTTCCTCCATGCTGAACCACGTGCAGGTTGCAATGGCTGGACCATCTCTCTCTCTCTGCAGTGTGGCCATAGACCTGTTTATCCCATGGGATGTGGGAGTTTTTTCCCAGAAAACAGGTACCACCAGTGCCAGTGGATGAAGGGAGCACGGGAGAGGAGCCTGGTGACGAGAGGAGCCTGGGCAGATCAGTGCCCTCAAATAAAGTACCCACAGGCATGTGCACGTGAAGTCAGCATCCCAAAATGATCCTGTAACTGGATCTGGCAGGGATATTTAGATCAGCCAATATGAGAAAGGAGGGGGCTGTCATGGGAGAAGGTCATGGGCAGCTGAGGGATGGCCAGCACTCCATAGGGAGACCACGGGATGGGCACTGAATTTCCAAGTAAAGGGCTGGAATCCTGGTTTCTGCTCCACTTTTCAGCATTCCCACTGCCATCCCAGCAGTGTTTCATGCTCAGGAATTTACCGGCAGCAGCAAAGTCACTGAAGACAACAAAGCACAAAAAAATCACGGCTGCGATGAATACATTTTCACAGGGGGCTGATGAGGTTTAATTGGCCTTCCCAAATAATTAATGTCGATTAATTTACCAGCAGGACCTCACAGAGGCGGCCCCTGGCTCTGCCACAGCTCTCATTGTTTTATGCTGGAGGGTGAAACCACGATCCATTCACTGCATCTTCTCCCTGACTCCCTCCCAAAGGACACACGGAGAACGTGGGTGTTTTCCCTGCCCTAATTCAGAGAGAATTAGTAGACTCATCAAAATCCTCGCTCGGAGGATCAGGAACTACCCGAGACTCTGGGAAGCAAACCACCTGGAATCGTTTTTCACTGCCCTGGGACTGCGGTTCAGACCCTCTGTGACCAAAAGCAAACAGGCGGCGCGTTCGGACGCTCCCGAGCCTGGCTGCTCGGAGCCGTGAGACAGGATCCGGCCGAAATCTGAGCCTGCCCAAACCGCCTGCTTTTCATCTGCCCTTTCCCTGTGGATCCTTTCTGCCACGGTGACCTTCAGAGCCTCTCTCCTCCGGGCTGGCCCCGGCCACCAGCGTGGGCTGAGGACATCCCCAGCTGTCCCAGCTCCACCATCCCCGGCGCTTCTCTCCAGCGATCCCAAGGCAAGACATCCCCAAGGTTCATTTCCAGGATACCCAAGCACCTTAAGGGGCTTTACCCACCTCCCTGCCAGGCAACATCCCTCCTTTACCCGTGATGGGTGTGATCCACCCCTTCCTCCATCCCCAAAATAGCCAGAACAGCTCATTTAAACCAAAACCTTGCGAAGAATCTGTGTTTCTGTCCCTACAAAAGAGCACCTTTGGAGGGCAGCTCCACTCCAGAAGTGGAGCCGCCCCACTGAAGCAGCCACGTGCCTCAGTTTCCCCTCCTGTCACGAGGCTGAGAAACAGCAGAGTTGAATTTGTTTTCTCCATGAAAAATATTTTTCTGGGGGTGTTTTGGTTTCCTAGAGGGTTTTTCAGTAACTTGATCCAAGCTAAGAAGGGGAGAGGGAGTCTGGACAAAAGATATAACGAGTTTAAAAGAAACTTATGACTTTGTTGGGAGGTCAAATAAAATGTTTTGCTTTGAGACAAATGACTTCTTCTGGGAACTCCTGGTTTTCCCCAAGAAACTCCCTGAATTCCTCCCTGAATCAATCCCTCTTCAAGCCTTCGCTTCCCAAGGGGTACCAAAACCTCCTGCCTTGCTCCACACCATGGGAAATCAATCGAGATTAAGCAAATCTGTGGCTTTACAGTAAATTTAAAAAGCATTAAAACCATCAGTGACAATGGTAATTAAGGCCACCTTCATTCAGTTGAACCCCACTCAATTCCCAGCGTGGCAGGGCTCTGGGGATGGATCCTTCTGGAAGCAAACATCAACCCTGGCCAATATTTAATCCCTTCATCAACACTTCCCTTCCTGCTTCAGCAAAGGTGATGCTCCCTGCCTGTTCTTCCCCTGCAGCATCCCGTGGGATTGGGGCGGATCCTACTTGAGCCCTCAGACTTCAAGTTTTACTTATTCCATGGGGGAAACAGGGCACTTGCACCCTTCAGGCTTCCTGGAGACAGAAGGGTGGTGTTTCTATCAGGAGTTTGACTTTGGTTTTGCCCTCCATGACCTTTCGGTGCTCACTGGAGGAAGCAAGAGTCAGAGTGGGGGAAGAGCGTGGGACCAGCTTCTGGCCAATTTGGTAACCCTACAAACTCCGTATCTGGGAGAAAGGACATTTCCATGGACACCTCCCAGCCTCCTGCCCACACCAAGGGAGTCACCCACCAGCAGCACAAGCACCCTGGAGAAACCAAAGGCAACTCTGGGGGACAATCGGGATAACAAAATTATCGGGCTCCACCAGAAAACCCCACAGGGGCTGGACTTTGGGGGATAATTTTTTGCTCCCCAAGGAACATCCCATGGAGGCAATAGGGCCTTTGCTTCAGGGGTGGTTCCCACTCAGTTTTTAGCAGGGGCTGCTCGGCCCTGAGGAGGGAGCCCGGCGTGGCCGGCAGCACGCTCCGCTGCCAGAGAACTATTCATGGCTTTGGCTTCGTGTCAACAACCCGAGATAAAAATCACACCGGGCAGAGACAGGACAAAGTCACTCGGTGCCATGACAGTCAGAAACCCTTCTGGGGGTTTTATAACCTGCTAAGCCCCGGGATGCGGCCATGCTTTGGGGCTCAGCACTTTTTGGGGTCTCTCCCTTTGCGCTGGAGCCCCTTAAGCCATCAGCCCCTCTTTGCTTGCAGGAAAACGAGAGGAATTTGGTGGTAATGAAAGGGCCCAATTTTGGCAGCAGAGACCACAAGCCAGGGCCACCATCCCCCAGTGCTGGTAGCCCTCCAGAGCTGGGTTTGCTGCTCCTCACCTCGTGCACAGGAAGGCAGTGGGTTGCCAAACGGCTTTTGCAATAAGCCGATAAGAAAACTGGAACAGAGAGAGAAATAAGATGTTTTTCCCCTAAAGTTGTTCCTGCAGTGATGTCGGCCAGTGCCCAGCCCCAGGAAGAAGGGTGTTTTGGGGGTTAGGAGCTCCTACAAGGAGTCAAAATGTTTGAAATCAGAGTATCACCCATTGCAGTGTAAATTAAAACACTCCCAAAGAAATTACATAGGGAGCCCAGCATGCAAAGAGGTGGAAAAACACGCGGAGCGAAGCAGGGAGTCAGCTCCACAGCTTTAACCAGAGGTGTGTACGGGAAATTCCGGATAAACAGCCACTGAATTCCCCAGGGAGGGGAGAAACTGAGCAGCAAAGATATTATTGTGAATTAATACATTAAAAATCCAATAATTCAGGCAAAGAGGAGCAAAAGGAGCTTCCCTGAGTGCCCAGTTTGAACCATTTGTGCCGGCACCAGCCCATGCCAGTGACTCCCTGCTGGCGGCTGGTCCCACTGCCCTGTCTTGGGGCACTTCGGGGCTTTTGGGGCAATTTTAGTGGCAGTACGGGCAGTCTGTGGGGCGGAGAGGAGGGGAGCAGGAGAGCCGGGGTTCGGCTCTGTCCGTGCAGCGTCCCACTCCCTGCTTTGGGTGCGCTGGGACCCTGTGCCACCCATGTCACCCAGCCAGCAACGAGTGCCACCACCACGAGTGTGTGCGTGTGTGTGTGTCCGTGTCCCCGTGTGTGTGCACAGGGGTGTGTGTGTCCCACCCGTGTGTGTGTGCCCCACCCGTGTGTGTGTGTCCCCTAAGGGCGGCGGAGGCTGAACCCTTCACCCCCGTGCGTGCCGTGTCCCCTCCGTGTGCGTGTTCCCGTGTCCCCACTCCCACCCCATGCACGAGTTTCCCACAGGACTCCGGGGGTCGTCCCCCTGTCCCTCCCTGTGGTGGGCAGGACACGCACCCCCACATCCCCCCTGGTCCCCCCACTGTCCCCTCATGGTCCCCCCGTGGTCCCCCCGTGGTCCCCCGCCCGCTGCGGCCGCGCTCACCGGGCGATGCCGAGCCGGGGGCTCCGTGCCGGGGCTCGGTGCCGGGGGTCGGTGCCGGGGGTTCAGCGCCGATCGCCCCGCTCAGGAGGGCGGCGGAGGCCTCGCCATACCCGGTTTTGGTCCTTCCCTTGCCCCCGGTGCCGCCGCTCCCGGTGCCGCCGCCGCGTGTGAGCAGGGACGGGGCGGGCGTGGGGCTGCACCGCCCGCCCGGCGCTGGGAACGGGGCTGGAACGGGGCAGGACCGCGGCCAGAACTGCCCCGCCCGGGGCTGGGACCGCCCCTTCCCGCGGGGACGGGACAGGAGCTCTCCTCCCTGGATGGGAACGTGCGTGGGATCAGCGCTGGGAGCGGGACAGGAGTGCGACCGCCCCCTCTTTCCCCCTCCGGGATGGCGCTATGGATGGGATCGGGATTAGGGCTGGAGCAGGACTCCCCCCGCTCCCTCCGTCGGAGATGGGAGTATGGATGGGATTAGGGATAGGACCGGGACGGGAGGCCGACGGCTCTCCCCTTTCTCCCCCGGGAGTGGGACCGGGATAAGGGCTGGGACAGGAGACCCCTCCCATCCTCCAGAAATGTGAGCATGGATGGCATCAGAATTGGAACTGACACTGGAGATAGATGATTGCTCCCCAAATCCTCCTCCGGGTATGGGATCAGGGATGGAGCGGGAATTAGGACTAGGACAGGACCCCTCCCACCTTTCCCCCCAAGGAACGGGACCATGGATGGGATTGGAGCTGGGACTGAGACCGGACTCACTTCCACGGGTGCTGGGACCGGCACTGATGCCGGGACTGGGATGTTGGGACTTTTCATCGTTGCTGGAACCAGGAGGACACGGCAGAAGGTTTGCCCGAGGTTTTCTCCTTGCTGTTTCTTTGAACTGCTGTCCCCACAGAGTCCTGGCACAGCACAGCCTCCCAGGAAGCTGCAGGAAGCTGTGGAAGTGTTTTTCCACTTTCACAGCCTGCCCTCTCCTGCAGGTGGCTGCTGCCCAAGGGAAGCAGTAGCCGGGTTCAACCCAACCTCCCCAGTGGGGCTCATTCACCTGGGTGAAAAACCTTCAGATTTGGGGGAGCTGGAGAGTTCCTGGACAGGAGCAGCCCCACTGGATCATGTGCAGGTGGCCCAGTTGTTTTCCACTGCCTTGAGCATGGAGTGAGCCCTGGTGCTCCCTTGAGTATTCCCCATCTGTGTCCCTGGGTGAAAGCCAGGTCCTCCTTCTCCAGCTGGATCTGATTTCATGTGAGGGTCCTTGGGCCCCCTGGATATAGCTGAGGGGGACCATGAAGCCCCTGCTGGAGGAGGGGAAGGACACCAATGGCATGTATTATTCAACAGCAGAAAGTGGCAGCTGGCTAAGGAGGCATTTAGGGGATGTGAACTCCTGGCAGGGACACAGTGCTGCAGAGATCTTGGTCACGGACCTCCATGCCAGAAAAGAGCAGAAAAAAAATATTCCTGTTTCCTTCTTCTGATGTAATTTGTTTGAGGAGGGAAAACAATACATCACATCACAGCTATTTGGGGCTGATAAGGGAGGAAGGACAGGCTTGCTGCTTGCACAGAGGGAGGGAGATGCCAGGACAGAGCTGGTGAGTGAGGCTCAGCCGGGTGAAGCTGCCCAGCAGTGCCCTGGGTGCCGAGTTCAGCCCATCTCTCCTGGATTTGGAAACACCTCTTGGGCAAAGGTTGGGTCCACCCAAGCACAGCACCTTGGTGTCATCCTCCAATTCCTTCACCCTCCCAAGGAGAGATGATGTCCAGAGGTGATGGATGGGCACGTGGATGATGTCCAGGGAGTTGTTGCTGTCCTTGCATGAGCTGTGACCCGTGGGGCGATCGCTGCTGCTCTGCAGCCCTTGCCTGGCGCCATCTCCCCCAGCCTGCTCCTGCAAGGCCTGAACACCCGCAGCTCTTCCTCCGCAAGAGAAAGCCAAACAACTCAAAAACAAGAGGCAGGCGCCTTCCTCATCTCCAGGGGTGATTAATTATGGCCAGGCTGGCTGAGAGGTCTGCTTGGCGGCTCGGTGCTGGATGCTTCAGCAGGCCAGAGGAGATGTTTTTCTAAAAGCTTCTTTAGAGCAGGGAAGTGGACCCTGGAGAGTCCTCTTCCCATCAGACCTTTTCCAAGCCTGGTTGAAGTCCCAGCAGCTTCCAGCAAGCAGGAGCTTCCCAGCTTCACTGCCCACTGCAAGGGAAAACCTTCCCTTTCCCTTCTTTTGCTTTTTTCACTTTTCTCCACTCGTTTGGGGGTGAGGGAGGTGGAAGGAGGGTGTCCACCCTAACTCACCATTTCTGTCCTTCACACAGGTCACCTATCACCCAGGGGACCCAAAACAAGAGCTTCCCTCGCCCCAAATCTCCATTTCCCAGCTCCACAGCAGCTCAAACAAGCCGAAGGAAGAGGCAGATGTTTTAAATCCCGTTGAAAAGCAAATGATTTGTGCAGCTGCAGCGCCGAAGACGGAGGCAATACCCAGCGAGCCGACCTGGAAAGCGGCCCCACGTCTCCCTTCGCGGCTTCAGTTTTCAACTGTTTTGGCAGCCAGGCAGGTTTCTAAGACGCTTTCAAAACATTTCTATGTTGACTAGTGGGCAGGAATGTGATACAGGAATGGGTGGATCGGGAAGGTCAGGCTGGCTGCAGCAGAGCATGCGCTGCACCCATGGGTGCAGCTCATGGGAGACACCGGCAGAAGTGCAGGGGATGAGCTGGGATATATCAAATCTCTTCCTGTTTTTGCCTTTTTTTTGTTTGTTTGTTTTTTTTAAGCCTTAGGTGCAGCAAGGAGGAGAGTTTGGGAGTGTTGGGCTGAGCCTGCAGCCCTGCCTGGTGTTGGCTGGTGGGAGAGGAGAGGGTGGACACTCACCTAAATCTGTGCAAGTGCAAACTGATGCCCTGATCCCACCTTGATCCCACTTCTCATGGTCTCCTGGCTGGAAAAGTATTCAGTCACCTCCCTGGGACACAGAAACCTGCCTTGTGTGACTGGGCTTGCAGGAGGGACATCCCATGGGAGCAGATGTGATTTTGCAGCTTCCCAGGATGCCTGAATTCTCCCTCCAGGATGTTCTTATTCAGGACCATCAGCAACTTGTAAGGGGCAGCAAAAGCCAGTGCAGCTGGAGAATGAATCCTCTGTTCATGGTGCCATTGGGGTATGCTGGAGATGAGGGCAAGTGGGGCTGGAGAGAGACATGGGAGCACCTTCTCAGCAGCCAACCCTGCTCCAAAATAGGGTGGGTTGGTTGGAGGTGGGAGCTGGGGCTGGAAAAGCATAGAGTCATGGAATTAGTAGGGTTGGCAAAGCCCTCTAAGATCATGGAGTCCAGGTGTTAACCCAGCACTGCTGTGTTCGCTGCTAAGCCACGTCCCCAGGTGCCACATCCACGCATTTCCTGAACAGCTCCGGGGACTGTGACTCCACCACTTCCCTGGGCAGCCTGTTCCAATGCCTGACCACCCTTTCAGTCAAGAAACCTTTCTGAATATCCAATCTAAACCTCCCCTGGTGTAACTTGAGGCCATTTCCTCTTGTCTGTACCGGGAGCCAGTCCCTCTGTCCATCCCTCATCCGCACGTGCTCTGGAGGAATCTCCTCCTGCCCCCTCTGAGGCTGCAGCACCCAGGAGGTGGTGCTGGGTGGGTGCTGAGCACAGAGAGACCATTTCCACCCTCTTCTGCCCTTTTCCCACTAATCCCTTTAACAGGGGCTGACAAATGGGTGCAGATGGGGCACAGGGAACCTTTTCTGTCTGGGGCTGGTGCTCCTTGGGGAAGAGGGAATCGGAGGAGACCCGACGCACGTGATGCTCTCTGGGGCAAAGAGCTGCAAGCAGCGAGCCTTGAGCACATTGCTTCAGTGCAGGCAGGGCTTTGCTCTGTGGCTGTGGCCGTCTGGGTGTGGATTTTCTGTTCTCCACCAGCGGTTGGGCATTTTTTTTAGCCCAGCTTTCGTTTCCTCCCCACTGAGCACATGCGATGTCCCTCCCCTCCTCCTCCTCCTCATCATCAGGAGGGTGCCACTCACTTTTCCTCCGAGCTCCTGCACAACCCAGGTTTTTGGGAGGGGTTTTCAGAGTCCAAGTGCATTTTCCCCCACTCAGGATGGGGCTTGCAAAGAGGGGTAGGGGTGCTGCCACGACCTCCCAGGCAGCAGGAGCTGCCTGCTGGGCCCTAAAACACAAGCATCCTGTTGTGGCCAAAACTGCTGCTTCTAGGTAGACCATAAATAAACAAACACCTCACACCAGGGCAGGTGTGTTAAAATTAACCCATAGGCTTGGGCTACGTGTGCTGTGGGTTCCCAGATATGGTTCTGTTCTGCAGCCTGTGCAGGGCAGGAGGGGGAGTCACAAAAAAGCCACAAAACACCACGGGGTCAGCTCTGGCAGGGTCATCTCTGCTGCTGCTGACCCCACTGATGGCTTTCTTAGGAGCAGAGATGCTGAGTTTTCTGCCAAATTTCATGACACTTCCTCTTCCTCTGGGGTTGCCTAGAAAATAGTAAATAAGACAGATTTAAAAAAAAACAAACAAACCCATTCAAGGTCTTATTCAAGAAGCTTTGAGTGAGTTGCAACAGCAGGAGCTGCTGGAAGAGGTGTCCTGGAGCACAGAGCTTGCTGCTAGAGGAGGTTTTGCACTGATCCTGGTATTCAACACAGGTAAACACGTCCTCAAACCAAGTCTTCCTAAAACCAGCAGCAGTGATCCATCCACATAAACCATTCCCCCTAAAATAGTGCTGGGGAGAGGCTCTCCTGAGAAAGGCTCCTTTCTCTTCCTTTCCCTATTTGCAGAGCTGCTGAGGAGCTGTGCAGGAGTGGTCCCAGCCATGCCTGGACCCCTGGCAGCAGCTTGGTGGGATTCAATGGGCACGGGCAGCTGGATTGTGGGATCAAATTTTGTGGGGTCGCTGCTTGGCTGACCCACCAGCAGCTCAGCCTGGGGGTGGAAACACAGCCTGGCATCATGATGCATTTAGTTCCAGCTGGAGATTGGTTCAAGGGATGGAGTGGGAGGGCCCCCACAGCATCCCGTGTCCCCCATTTTTTAGCTGATCCTCACAAAATCCCCAGCAGAGAAGAGCCACAGAGAGGCTCAGGAACAAGTTCCTACTGGTGGTGGAGGAAAAGCCATTTTCCAGTAGTTTTGTGGGCCATTATTTTTGCTCTCAGCTCCCAGCAGCGAGACCATGGAGACCAGCACAGGGTCCCACCCTGGAATCTCTTTGTTTCAAAAAAAAAAATACTTGTTCTCACTATGGGACTTTTGAAATCACTTCCTTCCCCTTCTGCTCCAAAACAACCCCTGTGTCCTCAGGGAGATTCCCGCTGAGACACCCCAGGGTATGGCCCTGGACCCCAGAAATCCATTGCTCCCTGTGGATGCCAGGCACGGGGATGATCCTTATCCAGCTCAGCCCAGAAAGCAGGAGGTTTGCTCAGCCCCTGTGACTCCAGCCCATGCCTCGAGCCCCCCTAAATTAACTTCCAATAAATTTTATTTGAAATTCACTTCAAATAGGTGAAAGATCAGACCAAGTGTCTCTTTAGAGCCCAAACTGATCATGTGGAGGTTTGAGGGATGGGTGAGGATGGGGAGGGCACCATTACACCTTCCCAATGTCCCAGCAAGCCTCCTGGGTGACCCACCCTGCATCCTGCCCTTTGGGAGAAGGTTGGTGACATCCTCCTACACTCAAGTCATCCTTTAGCAGCTTCCCCATGGATACAAACCCTGTTGGAAGCAAACCAACATTAGATCTGCTCTGACTGTCAATAAAAAGAATGGAATCATTGAGGCTGGACAAGACCTTTAAGACCATCAGGTACAACCATTCCCCCAGCACTGCCAAGGCCACCACTGACCCATGTCCCCAAGTGCCACATCCACATGGCTTTAAATCCTTCCAGGGATGGGGACTCCACCACTGCCCTGGGCAGAAAAACCTCCCTGCAGAGGATGGATGCCATTCAGCTTCTCCATTTTAAAACCCCATCATCATCATTATTTCTTTAAAATTGCATTTTCCTGTATTTTTTCATTTAGCACACCAATTAGACCCAAACTGGGCTCACTTCCCACTCCCTCAGGAGTGCAGAGTTCTGTGACCAACCCCTGTTTTCCTGGCTGGAGCAAAGAGGGAAGGTGGGAATTTGGGTCCACGTGTATTTGTCCCGCCCTGAGAAGGGAGATCAGCCCCGAGGCTCATTCCCAGCTGGATTCCTTGTCAGGAGGCCAATATTGTTATCTAGGGCCTGGCTGGTGTTTCTTCTTTGGACCTTTGCCACCGCAGTTAAAATATCTCTTGCACCACTCCCAGCATGTAAAGGTCACGTTCCAGACATTAATCCAGAGTCTCCCAGGCCGGCTCCTTGGCTTGGGATCCCTGTGGGGACCGACGTGGAGCAAAAAGCCTGGGGATGCTGGGTGTGCTCTCCCAGTGCTGGAGATCCCCTGGCCAGGAGTGGGCTTGTTCAGTGTCCTCCATGAGCTGGACATGGAGCTATGGACAATTCTGAGCTAAACAGAAGCCAATTCCCCCTGGACAAATGGTTAATTCCTTGTAAATCTGCTCCCAGCCCTCAGCCAAGCAGTCCTGGGAAGTCCAAGTTTGCAAAACGAGCTTTGGAGGCATGGAGTTTGTTTGACCAGCTCTTACAGCAAGTCCTGCGCTTGGTTTTTGTCCAAACGAGTCCTGGAATGACAGGAACGGGTTTCCAAGTTAAATATAAGAGGAGAGTAATTGAGTGCCCAAGGAGTGGGTATCAGCAGGACCATCTCTAAATGTAAGGGATAAGTTATGCCTAAGAAGGAAAGGATGTGTGGGCAAGGAGAAGGAGAACAGAAATTCCATTATTCCCATGGAAAGAGGAGTGGATAGTCTGTGGCACAGGAGATGGGAAGCACAGTGGGACCCTCAGGGTGTCCTCTGCAGAGACACAAACCTTTATACCAGCATCATTTTCCCAGCTGGATAGACCAAACCTGTGGCACCCAAATGTGCAAAAAGCAGCTTAGGACAGCCCAAGGGCTCCTTCCCTGTGTCTCCCAGGGCTGCTCCTGGTGTCAGCACGGCTTTCCCAGGAGAGGTCGTGGTGGTGCTCCCTGGAACTGCTGCCTTCATTCTCTTCCTGTGATGAGGAGACCTCTTTGAGGAAGTCCTGGTTATCCTGGCAACACTGCTGACATGGACACCACCGATATTCCAGGCTGAGGATAAGGGAAAACTGTTCCACCACAGGCAGGTTGTGCAACCTCCATCCTCAGAGCTTTTCAGGACCCAGCTGAATAAAGCCCTGCATAACCTGGTCTGACCCCAGAGCTGCCCCTGCCATGTCCAGGGGGTTGGACTGAGACCTCCTGAGGTCCTGTCCAACCCAACTTATCCTGTCATACTCTGATCCAAGGATCCCAAACACAATGGAGCAGCACCATGACCCCGTCTCCTGTGGCTCCACTGCCCTGAGCCCTGGCTCTCTGTCACAAACTGGGAGAGTCCTGGGGAGTTTTACTGAGGCCAGCAGAAAGTCAGATCCCTTTCTTTCAGCTTCCACATGAACCTCACCCTGCAACCTTCCAAGAAAGCCGGTAAGTCTGGACCCTGAACCCTCCAGTTGGTGACATTTAATGACACACACCTCGGGCTGGTAGCTGTCATTAAAACTGAGCCACAGACTCATGCAGAAACAACAGAGTCTCATCGTCACTGGGATCTACCTCTTCCTGGTTAGGAAACACCACGAGGAAGACCCTTCCCTTAGCTAAAAGCTTGCAGGTGTTTCCTGATGATTCCAGGCATAGGGACTGTCCAAGTTGTCCCTTTCAGTGAGGCAGTCGTGGGGTGTCCATGGCAAAGCCTTGGAGCCACAGACAGAACCCTCAGGGCTCTGCGATTTTTAGAACAAATAGATGATCTGATAAGAAAACACCAAGCAGATGTAATTTCAGGAGCAGGTATTTCCAAGGGAAGTGGATGGAGATTTCTCTCCAGATAGATAATCACCAGGGAGAGGGATTGCCTCCATTTCACACAGGAGTGAGTCACTCACCTTCCTGTGGCAGGAGGAAACCCTCTGCACACTGGCACTCCGTGGGCCTTTCCTTTGTAAGGAGGCCGCTATTTTGGGATACAATGCTACAATGCTCCGCTTCTTCCCGTGTCCCCAGGGCCAGCAGCGTGGGCTGGGGAATCCCCAGCACAGTGGTGACCCTCCACACCACCCTGGCTCCGTGCTTCCTGCCCCACCGTGGCTATGGAGGCATGGCAACACCTGGGAGCAGGGGGAAAAGTGGGCAGCTCTGGGCAAGGCTCATTCCTGGTGCTGACCAGGACACAGGGAATGGCTTCCCACTGCCAAAGGGCAGGGATAGATGGGATATTGGGAAGGAATTGTTCCCTGGGAGGGGGGGGAAGCCCTGGCACAGGGTGCCCAGAGAAGCTGTGGCTGCCCCTGGATCCCTGGAAGTGTCCAAGACCAGGTTGGACAGGGCTTGGAGCAGCCTGGGATAGTGGGAGGTGCCCCTGCCTACGGCAGCAGGTGGAAATAGGTGACCTTTAAAGTCCTCTCCTGCCCAAACTATTCTGTGATCTTCCACAAGGGCCATGAGGAGGTGGGACGTGATCCTCTCAGACCAAAGTGGATTTAGGGCGTGTGGGAAGTCTGTTGCCGAACTGCTGGGTGCCCTCTGCTCTGAAATTCAGCTCTCAGTGAGAAACCCTAAACCCCAGTGAGGCAGGGGTTAAAGGGCAGGAGTGTGGGACCAGCATCCGCAGGAACTGGGGCACAAACTCTGCACCAAGCCCTGGCATCCTCAGAATAAGTGAGGCTGGGGGTGTTATCCGTGGTCTCTGCTCCAAGCCTGACCTTCAACGAGGTCAGTTTTTGTCGAGGACAGGCTTGGCTGCCTCCAAGGATGGAGATTTTCCTGCTCCCCAGTGGGACCTCTCCAGCTCCTCCAGCAGCTCTGCCTCCCTCACGCCAACCATGCTCCCCAGCCTGGTGCTGTTCCCAAACTCCCTGAGCATTCCCATTCCATCATGCAGGTGGTTACAGGAGTGATGGAGGTTGTTCAAAGAGCTCTTGAGCCTGTCCTGGCCCTCCAGGACCCCCTGCAGCGTGCAGCAGAGGATCTCCCAAGTGCAGCTGCAGCGGGACATTGTGTGTGTGGGATCAACATTCCACAGCCAGGCATTGGGTTAACCCTTCACATCCCTTCTCCTCTTAGCTGTCCCATCACTTCCTGAAGAGTTCATGGTGTTTCATCCACAGGCAAGAGGAAGGAAAAGTCATTGGGTGTTTCTGCTTGGATTTAGGAGGAGTTTCATCTTAGGGACATCATCTCAGGATATGGCAGCATCTGCATGGCCAGCTGGTGTTAGAGGACAGCACTTGGGCCATGTCGCTGTGCCACCCAATGACACCCTCATTTGGGGTCCCCACGTCACCTGATGTCCCCAGGATGCCAGTGGGGAGTGAGTGGACCTTTTGGGAGGAGTGGGATGAGGGGATGCCACAGAGGGATGGCAAAAACACGGGCAAGGCAAAGGGCTGTGTTCAGCTCTCAGCGAGATCAGAAGCAGGTTGGTCCAAGGGACTGCCTATCCCTGGGAAACGCCTCTTGTAATGGGAAAAGGGATGCTCAGAAGACAAAAAAAATGTTCCCACATCCTGGCAAGGGCAACCTGCACTCCCAGGCAGTGCCTCCTTCCCGACCTTGGCTGGCGAGTCCATCTCACCCAGGGCACGGAGGTGCTCTGTGTCGACAGAATTCATCTGAGCTCGTGCAAGCATGGAGTTACCGTGTCCTGCAGCCCCTGATGTGTATCCCAGATGCCATCCCGGAGCCAGAGCCGGGAGCGTTAGCGGCGTGGGGCTGCCCAGGGCGTTCCCACCTTGGAGGGTGCCCCGTCGTGTTCCAGCCTGAGCTGGGACACGCCACCACCAGCACCCAAGCGTGGCACAGCAGGTGAGTCAGAGGTGCTCTGCAGCACAGCCAGCCCTGCATGGCATTTCTGGGAGTCTGGGCACGCAGAAAAGGAAACGTGGCCAGGGAAATGTGCCTGCCAAGGCGGCAGCAGCAGCAAGGGCAGAAAATCCTGATTTTGCATGGTTTAGATGCATCCAAGGGCACACCTGGGAGATCTGGGGCTTCATGGCACAATGCAAACGCTGGCCAGATCATGGAATCATGGAATTGTTTGGGTTTGAAGGGACTTCAAAGCTCATCCAGTTCCACCCCTGCCATGGGCAGGGACACCTTCCACTGTCCCAGGCTGCTCCAAGCCCCATCCAGCCTGGCCTTGGACACTTCCAGGGATCCAGGGGCAGCCACAGCTTCTCTGGGCACCCTGTGCCAGGGCCTCAGCACCCTCACAGTCAAGAATTCCTTCCCAATATCCCATCCATCCCTGCCCTCTGTCAGTGGGAAGCCATTCCCTGTGTCCTGTCCCTCCATGCCTTGTCCAAAGTCCCTCTCCAGCTCTCCTGGAGCCCCTTTAGGCACTGGAAGGGGCTCTGAAGTCTCCCCAGAGCCTTTTGCTCTCCAAGCTGAACCCCTCCAACTCTACCAGCCTGGCTCCAGAGCCTTTTTCCTAAACTTTTTTAAGCCACACCTTCCCAGATAGGCATCTTCTCTCTGAAGGGCCAGTATAAAGCTTAGCCAAGGTCATGTTTGTGCCTCCAAGTGCTGGGACTTTCCAGATTTAAGATCTGCATTTGTGGATGGGCGAAGCGAATGGATTAAGTATTTCATGGGGTTAAAAGCCGGCACAAATTCTTGTTTCATTTCCCCTGTGACTCAGAGATGAACACTCACTCCCTGGCATGGCTCCTGTGTTTGCCACTGTTCCCTATCAGCTGCTCCAGGGGAAAAAGAGCCTTTCCCAGGGCAGGAGCAATGCCCTCGAAGCAGGAAAAGCAATTTTCTCTGGAAAATCTTCCTACTGGAGAGGGGCTGGTTTTATGCAGGTGATGCATAAACCCAGCTGCCAGCTCAGCTGAGCCCAGGTTTATTTGGAATCACAGAATCATTAAGGTTGGAAAAGCCCTCTAAGATCATCGTGCCAACCATTAACCCTGACCCTCTGTGTTCTCCACTAAACTGTGTGCCCAAGTGCCCTAATTAATGCTCTCAGGCACTGATAATCCACTAAGGTTGAACAAACTTATCTTTGGGAGGGCAACACAAGGCTTTTCACCCTTTTTTACCAATGAGAAACCAGCCCTGAATTGGTATTTGTATGGGATTTATTGCTGCTTTCTGGTGCTCAGGCTGAAAGCAGCCATTCAAGCTCGTAGAAAACTCAAACCACTCAATAGATCGCTATTTTTTCATTGGGATATTAAATTAGGGGATTACTTATTGTTAAAATGCTTTGATTGGTAATTACAGCCATAACGTCTTTTCTCTGCTCCAGGAGAATAAAAATCTCTGGGGGCCTTTCTTATTCTCTTTCACATTTTGGGGTTTTTACCTCTCCACCTCTCAAAGCCTCACCCTTCAAATAACATCATTTCAAGGGCAAAATCAAGCAGCAGGAGAGACAAGCTGGCAGGAGCGAGGTTGATCTCTGTGTCTTTGCTCATTTACAGCAGGGATAAACCACTTTTGCCCTCAGGATGCAGCTTTGTGGTCACTTTGCTTCAGCGAGCAGGATGCTGCACCCCAGAGCATTATCTCTGGGAAACAGAGAGGAATAGGATTAAATCAGCTGGACACACATCAGCACATTGCTCCCACCACTTCTCCTTCATACAGGAAGTTTTGGTTCCCCTTTGTGTGTGAAGATCCAGCTCTAAACCCACGTTTCTCCCACACCTACCCTCTGGAAGGAACACGCCAGGCCACGCACAGGATGGGGAAAAACGTGCTGAAATTGGCTTACGCCACACTTTCAACTCCATGTCCAGTTTCACTTCCTTTTTAGCCTTGGAAGAGGATGGGTAACTCCAAGATCTCCATGGCTGGGCAGCTCCAAGGCCACACATTCATCTCCTGATGTCCTCTCCTCCTGTCTGCATCCAGCTGCTTCCTTCTCGTCCAGGTCCAGTCTCCTTATAAAAGGAGATTTTTTGGGAGTTTCATCTCTGCTTCCTTTACTGGCACCCAGTGTCAGGGGAAGACTTGACAGAGACATCTCTTGTTTGGAAAAGGTGCTGGGAAAAGGGAATCCATGGAGGATTTTTACTTTTATTCTTTACCATGAGAGTGGTAAGACCCTGGCACAGGTTTTCCAGAGAAGCTGTAGCTGCCCCATCCCTGGAAGTGTTCAAGGCCAAGTTCCAGCAATTTGGTTTAGTGGAAGGTGTCCCTGCTCACGGCAGGGGGTGGAACTGGATGAGCTTTAAGGTCTTTTCCACAATCCATCTTGTGATTCCATGATTTGAGGCTGCATCCAGATCCCAAGGTTTGCGATTCCCCTTGGCTGAACAAGAGCTGAGCCCCTGGGCTTCACAGCTGGGGACTGTTTGGGGTTGGAAGGGGCTTTTATCCAGGAAGGACATTTCTGCTTCTTCCCTGCTTCCCTGGCTGTAGGAAGAGAGGTGGAAAAGGGGTATTAAGGCTGGCCAGGGTGAATGGAGGCATCTACATGAGGGAGCACACAGAGAAACTCAGTGCCAGGGAGGAGGGGATGGCTGATGTTGATAACCAGGGCTGCAATGGGATGTGGCCCAGTGGGGCAACACTGGAAAGGAGCCATCCCTGTCCAGCCCAGCAGCTGTGGGCTGATACAGCCCCTGTGCAGCTGAAGCCCAGGGAGAGCAGTGCTCTGATAAGGGCAGGGAGCAGCCAGGTGCCGGCATCTCCATCGTCCTCCTGCTGGGGGGGTAAAGCAGCTCTTCCCACAGCACTCCTGACCCACACACATCTGCTCTGGATGTGCCTGTGCTTCCTGAACATCCACCACGGATGCAGAAAGCAATCCAGCAATCCCTTTCCCTCTGCAGCTGTAAATAAGGAGGAGAAGGGCTTCCCACCTCTTCTCCCAGCCACACAACAGCCTTGAGCCCTGTGAAACTCCTGGTGCCCAAAACTGCTCTCAGACACATTTTTGTAGAACCTCCCTTCAGGTGGTTATTCACTCTCTGTCCAATGATGGAATTTTCCTCAGCTGCCCTGGAGGAACATTCCTGGAGGGATCATAAAATTATAGGATGTTTTGTGTTGGAAGGGGCCTCAGAAATACAAAATTTCTAAGGTTGGGAAGGACCTGTAAGACCATCAAGTCCAATCATTAACCCAGCACCACCATTTTCACCTTTAAACCATGTCCCCACGTGCCACATCTACACATTTTTGAACACTTCCAGCGATCCAGGGGCAGCCACAGCTTCTCTGGGCCCCCTGTGCCAGGGCCTCCCCACCTTCACAGAGAGCAATTCCTTCCCAATATCCCACCTAACCCTGCCCTCTGGCAGTGGGAAGCTACTCCCTGTGTCCTGGCACTCCAGGCCTTGTCCATAGTCCCTCTGGAGCTCTCTTGGAGGGCTCTAGAAGGGCTTTAGGCACTGGAAGGGGCTCTAAAATCTTCCTGGAGCCTTCTCTTCTCCAGGCTGAAGGGAAGACTCCGAGGAGACGTTATAGGAGCCTTCCAATGGAAGGATCCGGGATACTCAGCCCTCCCCATCCGCTGTCCTTCACACGACACCATCCACCTGCAGATAAAAATACCCCGGTGGGTGGGAGCAGGCAGGGATGGACCTGTCTGGGGACAGATAATGCTGGGATCACAGCAATGTGCCCCGGCGAGTTTCGGGTTACACATTAACAAGAAAAGGGGGAGAGCAGCAGTGGAGGTGACGCACAAGCAGGCAGGGAATTTATAGCAGGACTGCACAGGGGACAGCCCCATCCTGACGTGCTCCTGGCAGCAGCAGGTCTCTGTGACCTGGAGACACTGAGACTTTTGGGATCAGATCCGTCTCTGTTAGGTCAGAGCCGATTTCCAGTAGGATTTGTCAGTCTGACAAACTTGTACTCCCAAGGAAGGGGTGGGAAGTCAAATGGGGACTGTAAGAACAATGGGGACAAACTTTTAAGCAAGGCCTGTTGTGATAGGACAAGGTGTGATGGCTTTGAACTAAAAATGAGATTTAGTTTAGACATGAGGTAGAAATTTTTTATATTGAGGGTGGGTAGGCCCTGGCACAGGTTGCCCAGAGAAGCTGTGGCTGCTCCATCCCTGGAAGTGTCCAAGGCCAGGTTGGATGGGGCTTTACATCAGCCGAGAGGCCACATCCACTTCAAAGCACCAAGAAGCACCTGGATAGCCTTGGAAACACAGCCACACTGGGGTGGGACAANCTTGGAAACCAAGCCCCGCGGGGGGGGGGCAAAGGGCAGACACCGAGTCCTGCTCCAGATGTCCCGATGCCTCATGTTCACGTCTGGTCACAAGCAATCAGAGAAGGAGCAGGAAAGCTGCCAGTTCCTGGAGGAAACCAAACCCCATAAACCTGCCAAGCATCCCTGCTCAGAAATATTTACACTTTCAACGTGTTCTCATGGAAATTAATCCCAGTCTCACCCCTGCAGGTATGGTAAACATTAGAAGTGAGGAATGGGGAGAGGCCAGGACAGAGGAGCAAGGGGAACAAAGCTGTTTGGGTGTACCAGCCTTCCCCGAAATGTGGTGGAACAGGCCCAAGCAGGACGTGGCAGGGCTGCTCGGGCTCCCTTCCAGCCTGGCTGGACCTCCAGCCCCCCGCGGCCATCCCGGCTGCAGGACGGGTCCTTC
>VZTH01013974.1:53289-136624 GCA_013397815.1 Aleadryas rufinucha
AGGGTGGCCCTGCAAGGTGGGTCGTGGGGGAATGTCGAGGGGGGGTGTTGGGGACTGAATACGGATGGCCGGGGTGGCCGTGGGGTGGGATGGGTCGGGAGCGAGCTCTGGAAGCAGGACAGGGCATGAATGGGGACGCGGCGGTGAGGATGGAGGTGCAGGGGGGCAGCGCTCGGTCAGGGACCCCATCCCCGGCGGAGGCTCTCCGGGGGAAGGGCTGGGAGGGGGTCAGTGACTGCGGAGGGCTTGGCTGCATGGAGACGCTGCTTGTGGGGTGCTAGCACGGGAATTTTGGGGGCTCGCGTGGTGTGTTGGTGCCAGCAGCGAGGGTTTGGTTGTCTTGGGGAAGAAGGTCACGTCTGGAGTTGATCCAGGGACGCAGACTATCCCGGCGTGTGTCAGGAGCACACAGGAGCAGGGACAGCAGGAATTGTACAGCATTTTCACTCACACACGTTCCCGTGTGCGATGGGAACGAGCTGCAGATGCACCGGGGAGGCTCCTGGGTGACCCTGCGGTCCGTGGGAACGTGGGGTGCTGCCCATCGCGGGGACGGGTGTGGGAACAGAGGCGAGCAGGGATGGAAATCTGGGAAAAAGGCTGTGCCCGGTGTGGCTTGTCTGGGTAGGCGGGTTGGTATCTGGGAGACCTGAGCTGTAGCGGGATCTTGAGCTGGTCCGTGGTGATTTCTGGTCATTTTGGAGGTTGTGCGGAATGGTCAGGATATGGGGAGAAGGGAGAGGATGGAGAGGCTGCTCCTGTGCAGGCACCAGGGGAAGGAGATCTGTGGGGTTGAGGTCTGTGCCTGTTCCGTGTCGGTGATGCTGCCCGGTTTGGGGTGGTTTGGGCCGCGATGGTTTGCAGCCCTGTGGAGATTCCCGACGTGACGCTGGGATTTCTCCGTGGGGAGGGGAGATTGCAGGGGTTTGCCGGGTGGAGAGTTGGGTGACAGTGACCAGGAGAAGAGAGAACACAAACAGAATTCCCTTGTCATGCCCAGAGCTCCCCAGTAGCCCTGGCAGGCAGCTGCAGTGAAGGTCTCTCCTTGGCTCATTCCTGCCTCCCAACCTCTTATTTTAGGGGTGGACACTGCTTTTGTCAAATAAAACCAATTTAATTTCAGTCGTTTCAATTTTAGTCCGTGTTTGGTGGTTTATTTATTTTACATGTGTGTCATTCTTTGCCTGTATTACTTCATTTGAGCTTATTTCCATTACCTGGGTTGTGTCGTGTGGGTTTATTTATTTTGAGTTGGACTTTTTTTATATACAGATAAAACCAAAAATGCTGAAAGTTCACGTTAAAAATAGATACTTTTTCTTCTTAAAGTCAGGGGCATACATGTGATTTATTTTCTTGGTGTCATGTGAAAAACTTGTATTTATCTGATGTTGTGATTAAAGGGTGCTTGTTGCTGGGGCATGGTTTTCAGAGTTAAAATAGAGAAGCTGATGAGATCCAGGATTTTTTTTTGCCTGGCTAGTGAAGAAGAGGGAGATGGATGCCCTCTTCCTCTGTGAATTTCACATCCCTCTGCAGTAACAGTTTGGCATTTCTGTCCTCATGAATGCATAATGTGTTCAGAGATATTGGTGATCATTTTTTAGGCCAATATGTGGATTCCCTGTGATCACTAGAGGGCTTAAATGCCAAGACCTCTTGTTTTATAAAAAACAGGAACAAAACAATTCCAAGGTTCTCTTCCAAAACAAAATCATTCCCAATACCTGTGCCATTAGTGCTGTCTGCCAGTTACCAAGTAGGTTCCCAAAGTATTGGAATTTTAACTGTGCAGGATCACCAGGCTCAAAGGAAAACCACACCAGCACTAAAAATGTAAAGCCAACCTTCTGAAGCCTTTTCCAGTTTGTTTCTTTTCTCATTGAAATGTGACATAAACTACAGGAAATATAAGTGGTCTGTGGGTTTATTTCTTTGTTTTCTTGCTGAAATGTGACATAAACTGCAGAAAATATAAGTGGTCCTTGGGTTTGTTTGGGTTTTTTGTAGGTGAAAGTTACACAAGTGCTGAAAAACATTCAGGTTGAGCAGATGACAAAACTTCAGGCCAAGCATCAGGCAGAATGCGATCTACTGGAAGATATCAGGTAAGGCTACAGAAAATGTTACCAAAATTCCTTTAAGGTCCAGTTTTTGGAAGAACATTTGAGTTACAAAATTCAGGAACTGACGATGGAATTTCCTCTTTGGATTTCCTGCTTTTAGGCTGTTAAAGTTTTGACACAGCTGGAAATTATAACTGGAGCTAACACAATGCAAACCATTTTTTCTTCTCTTCAATGGGGGAAATGTTAAAAGAAACTCACAAACAACATCCAAAAAGCATTGGTCCTTTCAGCAGTATTTCTTTATATAATGTACTGAGACTTTGATTTACCAGTTGTAAAAGGCTGCTAAAATTGCTAAAATTTTTTAAAGCCACTGATGATTTATGTCTCACTAGAGATAGCTTTGAAAAGCACTTTCAAGCAGATTGCATTTTTTACCAGAAAGTTACAAGAAGATATTTGCATTTATAATTTAAAACTCTGCACGGATTCAAAACAATAGAGGAAATCCACAGGACATCAGTTGTGGAGGTTTCATTATTCATTTTACCTAATGTGATTTGCTTCTCTTGAAATTAAAGGTTTGCTTTTAACAAAATTTGGTGGGAGTGGGTACCTGGCATTGTGTGGAGGATTAATCATTCAATTTCCTGTAAAATATTCTGCAGTAAGTCCATTGCTGCCCTGCTCTTTTTGGCAGTGGGTAGTCCACATGTTAATTATTTAAATGAGATTGCCTGCTTGATGTTTGTATATTAAATGCAAGATATGTTTGGCTTTGACAGATGAAGTTCTGTTTGTCTCACTATCAGTGTCCTCCATAAATCAGAATGTCAAGGCCTGAGCCTTTTCTCCCCCTTATTTTTTGGGTGTTGAAACACTTTTTTTGTATGGGAAAGATCACAGTGTTCATTTCCTCAGATTAACATTATTCTGGGGAGTGTGTAACTCGCAAATGCTGAGTAATAAGTAACAGGCTGATCCAAGGAATTCTCCCCCCTTAGATGGAAACTTACTTTTAGAGCATCTAGGCCTGGTACTGCTGCTCTAGCCCAGGTTTTGTTAGCACTTGCTATTTTTCAGGAGCTTATGCTCACTTCAGTCTATATTGTGCTAAAAGATGTCATAAGCCTGTGCATACAAACCCAGGAAAACGTGAAAATGCCAGCTTAAAATAGTTTCCTTTAATGTAATTTAATTTCTGCAGTTAATTAAATTTCTGAATTTTAATTTTGGGGATTAGGAAGCCGGGTTAATGTGTTTAATTCACTCCCGTGGTCACTGAGTGTGTTCAGCACTCTGGTTGCAGAATTGCTGCGTGGATTTACAGATGAAACATTCTTTCAGCGTGGGATGATGAGATGGGGTATGACAGCTCCGTGGTGTCAGTGATTTGTTCAAGTATCAGATAAGAGAATCAAGAGAGAACCAGGGAATTTGGGGTTAAATGCATTTGCTGAACAAGCCCTGATCTTGGTGTGTGATGCAGAGGCTTTTGAATTGGGAAGGGGGAGAGCTTTGGGGGCTCCATGGTGTTGGTCAGGGTGTGATGCTCATGCCTGAGGTTGGGTGTCAACCTCGCCCGAATATCCCATGTCATTTATGGCTGGATTCAGGATATGCAGCCACCCTGGTTCCGGAGCATTCCAGAAAGCTGGAACCACACACAGGATCTTTTTGTCCCTGGAAGGAGGGTTTATTGTTATAGAAAGCCCCCTGCTGTTATCCAAAAAGTATGGAATTTTAGCAGAGTGCCATTTGTTTATCAAGACTCAGAAGAGTTTGGGCCCTTTGGTAGCATTTTTGAAGCTTTCAGGCACTGCAGGAGCACAGCTTTGCACTCGGAATTCCAGAAACTGAAGTGCTGCAATGGCAACAGGAAACACTGAATCAGGGCTTGCAAACCAGTGATTAAAAATGCATGTTTGAAAAAGTTCCTTTATTGCGAATAACTGCTTCGTTTGTTGGCACATGAACGCAAGCATTCAAATCATATTTTTTGTATCACTTTGGTTTGGTTTTGAGTGTAACTAAAGAGAAATGATAGGAGGAAAAGATCAGAAAGTTCTCCAGCAGAATACATCTATTGTCTGCTGTATTAGCAGATGATTTTTGGCAGTCTACCAGCCCATAAAGCATGCTTTCAGTTCCAGCAGTGTTGATATCTTTATGCAAAACTGGGGATTCTTGGTCAGGGTTGAGGTATATGTGGGTAACTACCCTTTTTTTTTTTGAATGGCTTTTGACACTATGTAAAATTCTGGTATTTATTTAAAAAAATACCAAATGTCCATTTCAGTCTAAACAAACAGTGTTGTGTTCCTCTGTGGAAGCTCAGTAGCACTAAAGCTGAAGTCTCTTCCAGTGACTTGACAAGACTCTAATAAAAAATGTGTTTGAAATGTGTTAGCAAATAGATTTAAAAATACATTCCTGTGTTTATAATCTCTGTTTGGCTCTTTGTGTTACATTTCTTCGTGCTCAGTGCCTGGGGAATTTGGGGAACAAGTGATTCAGGATGCTTTTAGGGTCTTTGGCTTACTTTTAGGCATGATGTGTTTATCTTCTGTAGCTCACTAAAGCTATCTCATCCCTTCATGTGGGAGACGTGTGTTGGCATTACTGTAAAAAAGATTGTCTCTCTGCCACTGGGATGGAGAAAGAGAGGTTTTTTTCCCTGACAGGTAAATGTAGGTTTTGTTGCTGTGATCCAGAAACCCTTCAACATTTATGGCAAGGAGTCCTTCACTCCATCCACACTGGCTGCTTTTAGGCAGTGAGTTAATAATTTTTTTTCTGGGCTATGAATGGCTGAATTTATCAGAGGTGTTAGCAATATTAATGTGTTTTATTTTGGTTTTAAGATTGATTTTCTTGACTGATGGTAGTAGCTAAGTCACAGCCAGGGTCTGCAAACGCTCTTGGTTTGCTGGGACACAGGGATGCTTTCCTTTTGTGTATGTACGAGTGCCTGCAGAATTGTAAAGAGCTCTGTGTGATCCACATTTTAATTCAACTTGGCATTTCTGTGAGGTATTTAGGTGCTACAGACTTTATAAACTCAATTAAGTGATAGTTGCTTTACCTTAAACATTGGCTCCTGCTTTTTCAAAGGCTTGGGGTCTGCTTTTTCCAAAGCACTTGTTATGCCTTTCCAGGTTTTGCTGAGGTGTCCTAAAATGTCCTTTTGAAAACTTCTTCACATTTGTGTTTTGCTAGAGAGAATGAAGTTGTGCTTAAGTGTCTGTTTGAACTTTAGTCTGGATGAAAGATGTAGGGCCAGGTCCATGGGCCCAACTAATCCTGCTGCAGCGCAGGGTGGGCGAGTTCTGTACATTTGGGAACTCACCCACCTGAAATCAAACCTTCCCTGGCTTTTCTCCCAAGTTTTTTTGATAAATCCAGTCCCTGCTCCAGTGTGGCATGAGAGGGAGGAGGAATGATGAGTACCTGAGGAAGGAGAGGGAAAGCAAAGCTGCTCAACAGCAGCCCAGGTTCACATGGATTTAAAGTCACTGTGTAACCCCAGCCTGATGCCCCTGTAGAAGGCACAGCTGCTGCTTTGTGAGTTACAGCTCTGGAAAATTCACCTTATTTAAGTCTTAACTCGTTTTGGCTGTCTGGATGTGTTGGTGTACATTGCTTCATCCTTTTAAGTCAGTTGAAATGAGAGGTAAGGATTGCCTGTTTTCTGGCTGCGACAGAGTAACAATACAGTCCTTTCATTTGTTGGATCCTGAATTTAGTTTTTTCAGGGTTTTTTCACATTCATAGTTTAAAAGGAATTGCCAAAATGGCAGGCTCACAATCTACTTGTGCTCCTGATATGGATGCAAATCTGTGTACAAATACTTCCTTCTGTTTCCTTCCCTCTTCTGTCCTTGTGGTTTCTGCCTCTTGACTTTTTTTGTTGATAAAGCTGCATTTCTCTGTGTCATTCGCCTTTCTCCTGCTGCTGCCTTGCCTTTGTGGGGTGTCCTTGTGGGTCCCTTCCACCTCAGAACATTCTGTGATTCTGTGATTTTCTATCTTCCACCCTCTCCTCCAAAGCTCTGCCTTCTGACAATTCCTTCTCCCTTCCAATTTGTCAACTTCTTTTTTTGTTTTTTTCCTCCCAGGTGCTTCATCTCTTCCTTTTCTTTATCCAGTTCTGACCTTGGGAATTTTAATTAGTTCTCAATTTCTGAGATTCTTTGCTATTTGATGTTCAGCAGAGCCACTGAAGGTGTGTTAAGCCAGCTGGGGAGATCTTGTGGCTCTTCCTTACCAATCTGAGCCCTTCCCTGTCTTGGATGCTGTTGCTGGGCTGTCCCTTCTGCAGGTTAGATGTGTGTGAGGGAAGCAGTAATTCCAGGGCAGGATTTGTGTTTCTGTGCCCAGGATGAGGACAGAGAACTCCTTGGATGCCTCAGCCTGTCATAACAAGCCAGAGTGAGCAGCAGAGAGATTTAAAAAAAGAAAGTAAAAGTATGAATGAATTTACATCCGTAGCCAGCCAGTTCCTGCTCGTTTTAACATGTCATTTTCTGTGCTCAAATCATGCTCCGTGGAAGCTTTTGCTGTTGGATATACTTTGTACTCCCTGGTGGAATTTGTGCTCCTGGAATCTCGCTGGCTGTGTTGGCGGGTTCCTGATAAGGTTTATGGCAGCTGGGGCTGAGTCTGGAGTAGAGACCAGCAGCAGTTCCAGGTTTAAATACAGCAAATCTACGAGATCCCTTAAAAGATGCAGCGTTAGGGAAGAGCCTCATGGTGCTGTGGAAGGAGGAGCAGATGGAGAAAAAAGCTGTAAAATAATATGTGTTTATATGTGTGTGTAGCCATATGTATTAGAATTCCATAAGAGATTGTGAATAATTTTGAGAAATCTCTGCTTTTCCTGCCCCCAGGCACGGTGGTGGTGGTGAGGAGTTTACCTTTCTTCCTGCTCTTTCCCATCTCCAGCTGCAGGGAATGCATTTTATTTAGATATTCCTGAACCTGGGCTGCAGAGCATGTTTGCCTCTGGCTAGTGGGTGTCTGATAAAGCCCCCTTTTTAAAAATTCATCTTTCCAAGAGGAGGTCCATCTCTTTTTTCCCTTTATACTGCTGGGAAATGTGTCCTTCCTTTTTCCTTCAAGGTCATTCCCTGCATTCAGCAGATGCAATTCTTGCCTCTGGTGTTTGGGGCTTTATTTAAGTGGGAGCAGAGTGATTTGCTGTGCTTACAGGTTCTGAAACCTGCGACCTGCCAAAGTGGGAAGCAGCAGAAGAATCAGAAAAATTCCCGAAAACAATATGCAAAATGTTATTTTATTCTGGGTTTGACTCACACTTGAGGCCTTCCTTTGTGTGACTGGAATATTTATTTCTTTAAAACTTTCAATTTTCTTACGAGCTGATGACATTTCTTTCCTCTTGGGTTGATCTTTCTAACCACTAGTGATTGTTGTGACTTTATTTTTGTACTTTCAGTTTTTTTCCCAGGCTCTCTTAATTAGTTGAGGACACACAATTCTTTGCTATAACACTAAATAGGCAGAAATTTCAGAATTTTTGAGAAAAGCTGGTGCAGTTACTTCTGAATAATATTCCATATAAAGATACCACAGAATCTGTGGTCTGGGCACGTTACCTATAATTAGGCAGGGCTTTAATGAGATGCTCACATTCTTGACGGAATTAAAATCTGGTGATGTTTTGACTGGAACTGTTTGAGGGAAGCTTGGAATGTACTTTAAAAAAAGCTGTTGCCTACTGGGTGTGGAAATCCAAGTTCTGAGCAAAAAAAGAAGAGTTTTAGTATAAACATGGCCACAGTGTAATGATTCAGGCCTGTCTTGGCACAGTGGAATTGAGAAATGGACCACATTCCTTCTCTTTTTTTTATCCCTGACATACAAAAATTAACGGATCTCCTGTTTTAGTATTTCTGAGTACTTTGCAACTGATGAAAGTTGAAGTTCTGCTTTTTTTTAACAGAACTGATAGTGTAAAAAACCCCCAACAAACCATTTCTCACATCAGAATGAAAATTAATATTTTTCCCATTTTTTTTCTCTGAGGTTTGCATTCGAATGAGCTTTTTTTTCTTAAAACACTTCCAACACATGCTCTGGAAGTCTGATTTTTAAGGACTTTCAGGAGAACTTGGGCTTGTTATGTTAAGCTGTGGCTTTAGTGTGAGCTTGTGTTCCAAGACAGAACAAGAGGATTCGGGTTCTGAGTCCAACAACTCCTTGCCAAAAGTTACATTTTCACTTTTGACTCAATGCCCCTTTTTAAGAACGAAGTCTTGAGTTTGCAGAAAGTTGTGTGGGTTGGATTTTTTTTTCCCCCCTGAATTTTATCTGAGCATGGCTTTTCCTGGACCTAACTCTTGTTTTTCACCACGATGTTACTTGGCAGAGCCCTGGGAAACCAGCAGCTGCCATGAAGTCCTGTAAAGTTGCCTTTGGTACAGATTTTTCTGGGGACAGTTGCGATATATATTAAAATATATGGCATGGGGTAGTTCTAAAGGAAGAAAAAGCTCTTCCTTTGATCCACTTGTTCAACCTCAAGCTGCTTCTTAGATTGTCTTTCTTCATCACATCATTTCTATGATGAAGGCTTTCCCTCACGGCTTTTAATCCCAGCTCTCACTTGGAAACCCTGTGTGTAAGGGGAATTGAAGACGTGGGGACATCCCACAGACGTCATGATAAGCTGTGCTGGAAAGAGGAAGAGCATTCTTCCCATTCCAGACACAATTTGTGTGGCCTGGCCTGATTTCCTATGGTGGTGTGTTGTCACAGAGTCATGGAATATCCCGATGGAATGGACCCATCAGGATCACCCAGTCCAGCTCCTGACCCTGCAACAAACACCCCAAAATCCCCCCCTGTGCCTGAGAGTGTTGTCCAGAGGCTTCTTGGTGCGGTCACCATTCCCTGGGGAGCCCGTTCAGTGCCTTCCTCTGGAGGAAGAACCTTTCCCCATATCCAGCCTCAACCTTTTGTTCTGTTTAGTTTGGTGGCAGAAGGTTTATTTTTTGGGTTTTGCTGCCTTTGCCAGTCTCCCATCAGGAGACCTCGGAAACCTCGTGCCTTTTCAATGCTAGCATCCTGAAAAATGAGGGGAATGGGATTATCAAATCACACACCATGTGAATATTCCTCATAGGGGAGGCAGAGGTAAAAAGAGAGGTTGTGGGTTTGTGTTGTTGGTTTTTTTTCCCAGCAAAGGGCCGATGTAACATGGTTATCTTGGCTGCAGAGAACTTGGTGTCCTTACTTTTCTTGTCATTCCCAGCTGGTCCTTGAGATCAGCCTCTCCTGCTCCCAGTGAACTTTTAACCCAACTAATCTCTTATCTTACACGTGGTGATTTCAGTTTTCTGATGAATATGCATCTGATTTTTTACTTTATTTTCTGTCTTAGTAAAATCAATGACCTTGTTTAATCATCTTGATTGCTTTCTGCATATGAAAGCGCACAGAAAAGGTGTTCTGCATTTATACTTTAAAAAAGTGGCTGTTGAAAAAAGGTTAAAACCTTATCAAACCTGAGTTGCTGTGGTCAAATATTTACAGTAAAACGAAACTGGTTTATAATGGCTCAATGTGGTGCTTTTCTGACTGTTTTTTTATAGTAGGTTTTAAAATTTTAATAACATTTTTCCAGAATGCACGGTAGGAATATGTTAAGTTGGGGGCTTGTTATTGACTTTAAGCTTGTAAGTGTTGGGTTGTGTTTATTTATGGAGTAAATGCAGTATTTCCAATTAAAACTTGAGGAAAGAGAGGGAAAGTATTGAATTAATGCTTGTAAGTGTTGGGTTGTGTTTATTTAGGAAGCAAATGGAGTATTTCCAATTGAAACTTGAGGACAGAGAGTAACTAAAAAAAATAATCTATTGAAATATAGCTTTTTTTTTTTCCCTGTGTGCTACTGTGAGCATGGAGATTCCATTCTCAGACTTTTAAAATTATTCATAACCTTCGGAGACGTTCCTTCTGAGAGCCTTTGGAGTTATTTTAAGCGTTCCTTTCTTTGTGCCACTGTGAGAACGGTTTGGGCCAATCCCCAGTGGCTCTGAGAAGGTTGTTCACACACTCCTCTCTCCTCCTGCGCCGGCTCCAGCAAACATCCTTTTAATGAGACAGACAAAACGCGCTGGTGTCTAATTTTATGAGCAGAGCTCAGCCATGCAGAAGACTTTCGAAGATTTATGGTGGTAAAGCCACTAAGTATGGTTATTTCTGGCCAGATGCAAGCCAATGTTAGTGGGGAAAATGTTGGCACTTGCGGCCATGTTTAAATACATACAATCCTGAGCATAAATAAGATTTTTTGGGGGGGGCTCTGCTGTGTTCTGTGTGCATTTTTGAAGGAGAAAAGAAAAAAGGGAGGAGGCAAAAAACTGAACAAGCCACAGTTTTTCTTGAGGGTGTGATACTCTGAGATGAGCTCAGATCAGAAGTGCTTTTAAAGATCTTTGAATATAAGAATGCATCATAGATGTGTAGAATGCTTTTGGGTGGGAGGGGGATGTTAAAACTCATCCAGTGCCACCCCTGCCATGGGCAGGGACACCTTCCACTATCCCAGGCTGCTCCAAGCCCTGTCCAACCTGGCCTTGGACACTGCCAGGGATCCAGGGGCAGCCACAGCTTCTCTGGGCACTCTGTGCCAGGGCCTCCCCACCCTCCCAGGGAGGAATTCCTTCCCAATATCCCATCCATCCCTGCCCTCTGGATGGCCCCGTCCTTCCGTTGTGTCAACTGCACTGCTCAGCTTGGCGTCGTCTGCAAACTGGAAATTTGAGAAATCACTTAACTGTAGAAAAGGTGGAATTACTTGGCTTTTGTTTCAGGGTTTGAGAGCGACAGAGATGAGGGTCTGAAGTTCTTGAAAAATGAAGTAAAATTGACCCCTATTTTTCAGCCTTTCAGCAGGGAGTGAAATAGTTGTAATCTCTGAACATAATTGCGAATTTCTGTCTTGAAACATTGCCATGTGTTAGGCTGCTGAATTTCTGTTAATGTTTGACCTGAAAATCATTGTCTTTCCATCCTAAAGCCAGGCAGAGGCAGAAAAGACAGGCTAGATTGCCTTGTGAATTAAAAAGAATATTCAGAAAAGCAATAATAGGCAGTGTTATGGTGTCTTGATTTCTAGCAGCTGCTTTTCATAGTCCTGGTGTGTTCCCAGCCTGGTTTTAGCCTGTCTTATCTCTAAATGTACTTTGCTCATTTTCAGCTGTGTTGCCACTGGTGAGAAAGGGCGTAGATGGCAGTGGCTTCCCATGTTATTTTAATGTGCTTGTTGTTTATGAAGTTTTCTTTCATGTTAATTGATTTTGTGTGATTGTTTCTAATTATCTCTCTGTGATCTGAGCTGGCTGAGTAAGAGGACAAGTAAATATCACTGCCTAGTAACACCTAATTAAAGAAAGAGGTCCTGCTTTTGAATTTCCTCTTTGTCTTCTCATTCTTCCCCTGTTTGTCTCAACTCTGTTCAGCCACAGAGTTGTGTGAGAGACACAGGGCAGGGAGCGGCTGGAGAGGATCCAGCAGAGGCTACAAAGATGATGAGGGCTGAGGGAACTGGGCTGTTCAGCCTCGAGAGCAGATAGCTGAGAGAGAATCTTATCAATGCATACAAATATTTTAAGGCCACGTGCCAAGAAAACGGGGACAGACTCTTTCCAGTGACAGGACAAGGGGCAACGGGCACAAACTGGAATGCAGGAAGTTCCATCTGAATATGAGGAAAAAAACTACTGTGAGGTGACAGAGCACGTGGAGGAGGCTGCTCAGAGAGGTTCTGCATTCTCCTTCCCTGGGCTTATTCAAAACTGCTCTGGGTGAACATGCTTTGGCAGGGGGGTGGGACTGGGGGGTCTCCAGAGGTCACTTCCAGCCCCAACCATTCCATGGTTGTGTGATTCGGTGAGATTAAGAGAGGACCATCACAAGGGTGAGGTTTTTTTGGACATGAGTCACAGCAAAGCCCAAACCTTTGAATTTCAATAAATTTATTGAACCAGCTCTCGTGGCATTGGTTTAAGGTGGTAAAGTTAAGATATTTCACTGTACCAATAATACCAGGATGCTCTTTAAAAGTAGATTTGCCTCCAGGGCACACCTCAAAAGACTGTCTTGTCCAACCCTACAAGGCAAAGGGAGCTTGGATGAAGTTACCTCACATCTGTATCTTGGAACACCTCCCCAATGGGGACTCTACACATCTCTGGGGAGCTTGTTCCAGAGACTGGTGCTCTCTTTCTAAAATGTGGGAATTTGGGAGCAAAAAATTCAAGGCTCATGATTTGATTTCCTCTGGATCTCTGAGCAATCTCATATTTTCTTTCCAGTTAAAAGAACATCAGTTCTCTATATAGCAAACATTAGAATTTTTGGGGTACTTGTACGACTGGTATTTTTGGGATTGTTAGTGGGAGTTGCAGCTATTCCTCGTATCCCACATTTCACCACCCAGTAATAGAAAAGAGGTGAGAGAAAAGTAATTCCTGCAGTTGCAGTAAAACTGGTTTGTACCTCCTTCTTAGATCTTTTCTGTGTGTTTCAAATCAAAGCAAGAAGCTCAGAATTGTAACAGTGTGGGAGGTGTTGAGTCTCTCGAATCACTATAAATAGTGGCAGACTTGGGAAGGCTTGGGAAGTGCACTACTTCTCTTTGGGAATCTCATTTTCTCTTCCCTGTGATGCACCGGGGAGCATCTGCCTAAAACCCTCTGATTTGGCTGAATGTATGCACAGCTTGAATGATGTGCATTATGTTCAAACAGGTTAAAAAAAATGCAAACAGACTTTTTCTAGACATTGTTCATCTGTATTTTTATTAATTGTTGTGAAAGCAGATTGTAGTTAATTGCTATGAGCTAATCAGCTGCTCAGAAAACAAAGAAGGCCCTGTATTCTAGCTTTTCTAAGCTTTTGAAGCTCAGGCTTTTCTGTTGAGGAGGTGAACGTAATCTTTGTGATTACAGGAGTTTTTCATTTGGAAATCTGCAGAATTTTGGTTGTAGTATCCAAAGAGTGGTTGAAGTTGGTGTTGCAGTGTGCCTGTTGTTGGCGAAAAGTGGCTGGACTTGATGCCAGAGGAATTGAATCCTCTATTTGTTGGGCATTTGGTACTCAAGACGTAGTTTTCAAAACCTGCATAAAGACTTTGATCATCCTCTAACGTGTCACTGATAAAAATGTCCTTTAATTCTTTCTCCTGCACGTGCTTCCTGTGTGCTGCCTCTTCTTTCGCTAAGAGGCTGCTCTCCTCTTTTCCATCTTAACAAAGAGCAGCGCGAGGAGGAGCGAAGGTACGTTTCTTTTCCCTGAAATCGAGCGTGGCCATGTTATTATTCCCAGTTTCCTGGGGAGACTTGGACTTGTGACTTGCGTGTCCTGCGGCCGAGGTTCGCCGTTCCTGCGGGGCTCTGCTGTGCCGCAGGAATGCGGCCGTCGCAGCGCTCTTTGTTCCCGGCTTTGGGGTGGTGTTTGAAGCACCCCGCGCCCGGGTTATGAAGTGCCTCGAGCTTTGATCTGCCCTGAGAGGTTCGTTTTGAGTTGGTGGGGGTGCTTTGATGTTCTCTGCTCGCTGGCTGCCGAGTCCTTCTGGTGGAGGTGGAGTGTGGAGCTGTTGTCCAGTTAAGAACCAAGACCTCATCTCTCCACGCATCCAAACACTTCTTTACTCTCAGGGAGCAAATGGATCTCTCTGCTGGAGGAGTTTATCCCTTGTAGTTTTGATGGTTTTTTTTTGTTCTAAATTTAGCAGGTTAGCTCAATACTGTGCTAGAGGAGGGCTGGGCCCTTTTGTTGACACAGCTCGCTGGATGTTTGAAATGCCTTTTGCCTTCTCTGCACCCAGCTGTGCTGCTGAACTGGCAGCCCAGAGGCAGCCGACAGGAAGGGCTGGGAGAATTGGGATTGTTCAGCATGGAAAAGAGAAGCTGCGGGGTGACCTAATTGACCCTTCCAGGACATGAAGGGAGCACACAAGAAAGATGGAGAAGGACTTGGGACAAGGGATGGAGGGACAGGACAAGGGGGAATGGCTTCACATTGACCAAGGTCAGGGTTAGACGGGATATTGGGAAGGAATTGTTCCCTGGGAAGGTGGGGAGGCCCTGGCACAGGGTGCCCAGAGAAGCTGTGGCTGCCCCTGGATCCCTGGCAGTGTCCAAGGCCAGGCTGGATGGGGCTTGGAGCAGCCTGGGATAGTGGAAGGTGTCCCTGCCCATGGCAGGGGGTGGAAATAATGATCTTTCAAGTCCCTTCCAACTCAAACCATGCTGTGAGTCTGTGACTATGACGAACCTGTATTAACAGCCCTGTTCTGGTTTTACTGGAGCTCAGGAGAAACGGTTTTAACTACATTATACTCCTATATGTGTTTGGAGCAGCCAGTGCTGCTGCAGATAGTAAGCAAGATCAATATTCTTGTCAATGGCAAGAAGACAGGATGACTTGTCCCCTTTCAGATATCTTTTCCATATCTTTTTTTGGTTGGAAATAGACTGAAGTTTCTCCTTTTGGGATAAAGTTTATAAGGAATACTCGTGTTAAACGGCTGGACATGGCACTCAGCAGTGCCAAGATGGTGATCAGTCAAAACTTGGACTCGATGATCTCAGAGGTCTTTCCCAACCTAAATGACTCTGTGATTCTGGCATATAGCTACAGATAGATTTTAGAAATTGGGCCACATGCTTTCGGTGAGCTGTTACATTTTACTGACTTAAAAAAATAACAGTACATCTACTGTACTCTTCTAAAACGGGGTGATTGTGCTTTGAGGAAAAAACCCATTATAGCAATTATTATTACCTGTAGAATCCATTAAAATACAGAATTTGACTTACGTCAGCGTTAGTGACAATGAAACCTTGTGAAGGGCATCATTTAAAATTGAAGTGCTTATATTAAGACTGTCTGAAAAGAAAGGAGAGAAAAGCCTTTGTAATAAACCTGGGTGGCACTGTCAAGATTCCTAAGATGTGACAGATGAGTAAAGTAAGAACTCCAAGGTGGTTGTTGCCTGCTACAAAACCTTTTGCAGATCCAGGATGAAATAAGAAGCATGAATGATGAAATGTGTCTTGGCTTCTTGCTGTTAAGCAAATGGGGATCAAAGAAGCTCCTCATATTCCTGTTTTCTAAAAGCTCCTGGTAGACAGTCTGAATTATAACATCCTGGGTTGTTTTTTTTCTGAAAGGGAAATGCCTTGGATATGATGAATCAGGTTTGGGGAAGCTATAGAAAAGTACCCTTGTATTTGTCTGAATTGTATCTCTCCCTACTGTTTGCTTAGTTTCCCATTTTAAAACAAAAACTCATTAGCAATCATTTTAAATACACTTAAGCTCTGAAACCAATCCTTGATTTGTTGTGAATGTTAATGCTATAAAGAGGGCACGCTTTTATTTTGAAAAGGGTGAATGAAATGCTCACACTCACCAGCAGCTTTCTGGCGGTTCTTTTTTGTTTTCTTTCTTTATTCTACTGAAGGAAAAACTGTTGTTTTAGCATTGTTTTGTGTCTGGATGTCATGTTCCTCTGATCACATGCTGGACTGCTAATACTTCTCTGAGACAAATTGCTGAAAACATTGGCTACGTTTGAGGTTGCAAGAATTCTCTATATATAGTGACAGAATTGATTTTTTTTGGCTCTGTTGCTAGTGGCAACTCATCCTAATCCCAAACTGTACAGTAATGTGATTTATGGGGAGTACATTGCTCGCTAGTGAATGTTGTCTGGAATTTTTTTCTCTGTGCATTGCTGCAGGGGCACTGTTCAGGCACGAGGTAGAGATATTTCATGGTTTATCATAGGTTGTGTGGATTAGAATATTTAAAATTATGAATAAAATCATAGCTCGGAAGTAGATTTGGGAAAAAACTGCTTTGTTGTTTTTGATAGATTTATAAAGGAGAAATTTCTCATTAATTGGGAGCTCGTGCTGATAAAAATCACAACTATCTCCTGTTTAAGGCCTGATTTGCTTGTGGGTACTTTATCATACCAAGAATTTTGCATGTGGTAATATTTTTTGTTTAAATCAAATAAATTTTACTGAGCATTAAAAAGCTTCTGTTAGAAACGTTGCCAAGATGTGTTACATATGTTTTAATATGTTCTGTATGTTGTAAAGACCACTTAAAATTGCACCCCTGGTCTGTGCCAGTTGTGATTGACCTCTAAATGTCCTGCTGAAAATTGTGACTTCATAACACGTTGTGTGGGCAAGTTTGAGGTTTGAAGTGCATCAGTTAAACTGCTGTGAGTAAGCAATGCACTCTTGAAAAGCCAAATGGGCTTTTTAGGAAGGGACATTTTTGTAACAGCAGGAAATCATCCGTGGTTGGTCATGATGATCTTCAAGGTCTTTTCCCACCTGAACAATTCTGTGTGTGAGAACTTGTGAAGTCAGGAAGTTCAAAGTTAGACTGTCTGGCTTTTGTTTTTCAAAGCAGGAGCTCATTTATCTGCTCTCTGTGGGCAGGGAAGGCAGGGTTTTTACTCCTTTGAGTTGAGTGGGGTTAGAAGAACAGTAGTGCCTGCAGTTGCTTGAGGGGATGGCAGGAGGATGATCCAGGTACTGAAAATTGTGTGTGAAAACTGGAGTAAAAACAATTGCAGGTGAATGCTGGCAGGACAGACAGGAGACTGCTTTTGTCACAAAGATATTAGGCACAACTTTGATTCCTTGATTATATAGTTTGCTGTATCCTGATACATTGAAATATTGGTTGAAATATTTTCAGCTTCAGTACCTCTGTTTACATTCAGGAGAATTTTGCTTCAGTGTACTTTTATCTGAGGCCAAGTGGAGATTTAAAGAGTAAACATTCCAAAGGACAAATGGTAGCAAAGCTGTCGGAGCTGATTAGTTTTAGGTGTGAGATGAGCAGGCTTCTAATTGCAGGGCAGAGATACAGAATGCAGTGCAGTTGTGAGTTACTGTAAATCCTCTGTGCAGCAGAAAGACGGAGCAGGGCTCCTCAGGGTGGTAAAATGTTCTGTAGTAGCTGAATCAACAAGGGATTGCTGTGTACTTGCCTATAAAAGGGATGGGGCGGATATTGTAGCTCCTGTTTGCTCGGGGAAAAACTGCTAGAAAATCGTGAGATGCGTTGTAGAAAGGAACTTGTAGAGGAGAGAGGAGCTCTGCTGTGCTACAGGATGTTTGAACTGCCACTTACTCCCTTTCTGCAGGAATTTATGAAGCTCTCCTCGGAAGAGCTATTTTGAGACTACAGAGGAGACAGTACAGAGTATGTATATTAAAGTCAAGTTTTAAAAAAGGCCACTTTTTTTCTTTTTCTTTTGTGCTTGCCAGAGAACTGGAGCAGTGCACTGAGGTAAGCAGAAAGGGAGGGCTGGCTTGCCAGCGAGCTGCAGGAAAGAGAGCTGAATTCCTTGACTCAGCAAGCAAAGAGTTTCCTGACGTTACAAATATTTGTTCTTCACGAGTTGTAAAGATGCCCTTCGCATGTCTGCTGAGATCAGACAGACCTCAAGCGGATCCACAAGCAGGAAACGTCACTGGCTTCTCGTGCTGGGTCAGAGAACTTCTTTGTGGGCAAAAATTTAGGCTGTGGGTGACCTCGCCGGGGTGGTTTTGAGTTTGTTCTGCTGCCTCGTGTGCTTTCACAGCTGGTGGGACCTTGGCCTGCCCAGCAACGTTCTTGTTAAAAATCTTGGCCTGGAGGCCATGTTCGCACTGCGTTGGGATGTTTGTGGTGTGAGAACTCTGAGTTGTCCGTGCTTGCCGTGGGAGGGGAGGCTGGTGTTGGGAATCCTGTCCAGACTGGTGGTGGCTTGGGCTTCTGTGACCACAAATTGCCTCCAGGACCTGGAGACGCGCCGTCATGAGAGCAGAATTCAGCTCCTTCACGCAGCTGGTGGGCAGAGTCTCCTGGGAAGCAGCCTGGATTGATGGGTTCAGCTTAGTTTTCCTAAGGAGGGCTTCCGGAAAGCTAAGGAGCAGTGTATCCCATTGTGTGAGGTCAGGAATTTCAGCAGAAGCCCCTCATGGCTGAGCAGGGACAGCTTGTGAAGTCGGTGGGCAGCAAGGGAGGAGTATGAAAGCTTTGCTTGGCTGCTCAAGGACAGTGTCAGTGACACCTCCAGCTGGGCAGGGACGTGAGGAGTGGAAGGAGGGATGCTCTGGGAGCAGCAAGGCATTTTCTGAGGCAGCCTAGTGATGGGCTCTGGGGAAGGGACTGCAATACTCAGCAGTTTTATTTCTCCCCCTCAACCTTTGCAGGGAAATCTTTCCCTTTACTGATGCCTAGGAAAACCTTAACATGTAATTTGGAAAGAAGAGTCAAGGTAACCCTCTGATGTTGATGTTGATGAACATATTTCTAAACAAGACCTGACGGAAGAATTCCAAGTGTGTATCTCTGTGCTGAAGGGCATGGATGTGATGTCATGTAGGAGGTAGCAAGTTTTACTGGAGACCAGGCAAATAAAGCCAGCCTATATTCCAGGCAGCAAAACTCTGTTTGAACAGCGCTGTTAAATGCCCAGCACAGTACAGTACCTTCTTGTGGAGTTTATTTAATAGGTGGTGCAAAGTCCGCAGCAGGAAAGGCAATAGTGGCGGTGCTCATATTATTCAAACCTGACGTGGAACTTTTGCTCCTTGATAAAAATGCTGCTGAAGTGCCTATTTATAGGCAATAATATAAACCTGGCAGGTGACAGCGTGCATGTAAAAGAGTAATCTTTCTAGGAAGGGATCTGTTTCATTTAGATGATAGAAAACCATTGAACAAAGGAGAGTTCGTTATTTTTAAAACCAAACATAAAGGCTGTGATTTGCTGTAAGGTGACCTCTGGTGATTTTTTTCTTGGAGTGGCTGAAAAGGAACCTAAATTATTCTGTGCAAGTGGAGACTCTGGTCTTAAATGAAATGGGAGTGACTTCCCCCTTGCTTACAACTTCTTAATCTCTTCAGTTGCCTTTTTGCAAGAGCAAGGGCATGACATCAACTACTTAGAGTCAGCACTGGTTTCACTGAGATTTGGGGATGTTTAAATGGAATCCAATTAGCCAGAAAGTGATTGGAGGCACCTGCATTCCCTGGTGAGGTGTCTTTGATTGCTGATGATTTTCAGGTGGTCTGACAGTACAGCGAGTTGTAATAAAGGAGTTAATTCTTTTACATGATGTAATTGAGGTGAAACTTCATTTGCTACATTTTGTCCAAGGTGAAATTTTTGATGTATAAATAAAAAATATCAATAGTGGTGTTCAGTGATCAGTGTTGGAGGAGTTTTGCCAGGAAAAGGGAAAGTCAGTCTGCAAAAAGCTCTGAATTTGGAATCTTGCGTACTTTGTGACAAGGTGGACAAGGGGAATGGATTCGGACTAAAAAGAGAGTAGGTTTAGATTAGATGTTAGAAACAAGGCTATTAGGAGGAAGTTCTTCCCTGGGAGGGTGGGGAGGCCCTGGCACAGGGTGCCCAGAGAAGCTGTGGCTGCCCCTGGATCCCTGGCAGTGTCCAAGGCCAGGTTGGACGGGGCTGGGAGCATCCTGGGACAGTGGAAGGTGTCCCTGCCCTTGGTGAGGGGCAGAATGGGATGTTCTTTAAGGTCTCCTGACTATAACCATTCTGGGATTCTGTGAAGTATGTTCCAAATTTTAATAACCTGGTTGTTGCACTGCCATGGTTTCTGCAGCCTGTGTATAGATAGCTTCAGAAATCAGTGCTGTTCTGGAAAATAATTTCCCCTTCAGACACTCCGAATTTTATGCAAATCTTTTAAAACATTTCAGTGGTGGTAATTCTGTTTAGTAAAGAGAGAAAAACCACAAAGAGGAGCTTATTACGTGCAGCGTTTGAGAGTCTTGTCGTGATGAATAATTTCTGTAGATTAATTATTGCTCCAGGTATGTTGTCTTTGTCTCTGCTGGACACGGGGAGGGAATATTAATGCAGAGTGTCCCTGCATGCACGGGTGTTCCTGGAGTCCCTCATTAGCCATGCAGCTGCTGCTGTGTTATCTTATCTCAGCATTTATTGCCAACCCCTGCCCTGAACGGAGCCACGGGGATGATTTATGTTGGCTGGAGTATTTGGGATTCAGTTGTGCCTTTGTTAGTGACACACCTGTCCTAAATTAAAAACCAGGTAACAGCAGTTGTTTGGTTGTACGGTATTGATTCGTTGTGGTGCATTTTTCATGTTGCTGGGGAAAAGTGGGAGGTGGCATCCACATAAAAGTACAGAATTAAACCAAACAAGGATGCTGGCATTCCGTAGGAAAACCTGTTTTCCTTCAAGAGTGGGCAATACATTTTGGCCCATTCTCTCCTCCCGAGTATTTCAGGTTTGCTCCTCTTGGGATTTTGTATTGGGAGCTGGCGTTCAAAAAGATGTTTTAATTCAGTGTTGTGGTCTGAGGAAGGGGCTGGAGACCCAGGAGCGGCTGAGAAAGGAGCTGGGAAAGGGGCTGAGGCTGGAGAAAAGGAGGCTCAGGGGGGACCTTGTGGCTCTGCACAAGTCCCTGACAGGAGGGGGCAGCCAGGGGGTGTCGGGCTGTGCTCGCAGGGAACAGGGACAGGAGGAGAGGGAACGGCCTTAGGCTGTGCCAAGGGAGGCTCAGGTTGGACATCAGCAGGGATTTCTCCATGGAAGTGATTGTCAAGCATTGGCAGGGACTGCCCAGGGAGGTTTGGGGTCCCCATCCCTGGAGGTGTCCAAGGAGTTCCTGGATGTGGCACTCAGCGCTCTGGGCTGGGGATAAGGTGGGGATTGGGCACAGGTTGGCCTTGATGATCTCAGAGGTATTTTCCAGCATGAATGATTCTATGACTTGGCAAGACAAATGCCAGTATTTTGAACATCCCTTCTTCTTCCCCCAGCTTTTATTGCTGAGCACTATGCTGTGTGGTCTGGGGTCACTTGGGGTCAGCTGTCCTGACTGGGTCCCCTCCCAGTTTCTTGCATACTCACAGCCTACTCACCGATGGGAACAGGTTGCCCAGAGAAGCTGTGGCTGCCCCTGGATCCCTGGAAGTGTCCAAGGCCAGGCTGGCCTGGGCTTGGAACAACCTGGGATAGTGGAAGGTGTCTTGCCCATGGCAAGGGGTGGAATGATTATTAAGGTCCCTCCCAACCCAAACCATGCAGTGGTGTGAGGAGCAGAAAGGGCTTTGAGCTGTGTAAGCAGTGCTCAGCAATAACGGGAACATCCCTGAGTTATCTGTGCTCGGAACTTTGTGTTCTCAGCACAAATCCCAGGCACAGCCCCGTCCCAGCTACTGTGCAGGAAATTAACTCCATCCCAGCCAGGCCCAGCACTGGGAGCTGTGACCTGCAAAGGGAACTGGAAATGCAGGTGTGGCTGCAGAACTCTTGAGTTTACTGGGACTCCAGAGGTGCAGTGGGATAGTTCCCTGTCACCTTGGAAAGGTCGTGGCAGTTGGGAGAGCTTCCTGATGACTGGAGAAAGGCAAATGCTGGACCCATTTTCGGAGACTGCTGGAAGGAGGATCTGGGGAACAGCAGCTGCTCATCTTTACCTTTACCTATCTTTTTCTTTATCTTTCTGTAATTCCTACAGAGCAAAACCTCCTAGAAACCGTTTTCCAGGCTTTTCCATTCCTTGAAGGGGCCCAAAGGATTTGGAGCAGCCAGCATGGACTCCCAAGGGCAAAGAGTGCTTGATTGCCTTCTAGGAAAGCTGGCAGGGCACGTGTTGGACGTGGTGGCTTCAGTGAGACCTTTGACACAGTCCTGTAGCACCTTTATAGCCACGCTGGGGACACGTGGACTGATAGCTGGGTGGAAAGTTGGCTGGGCTTCCCAAATCTAAGGAGTGGGGAGCAGTGCCAAGTGCAGCTGGCAGCTGGGAATCCCTCAGAGGTCAGTGGATCAGTGCTGGTCCATGACTTCAGTCACAGCCTGGATGTGGGATGGGGCTCTTGGCAAATTGAGAGAAACAAATTGGGGGAGAACACCGATAGGCTGGAGGCAGGGCTGTGTCCAGGGTGACCTTGGGCTGTGGGTGACAGGGGCTGGCAGGAACCCCAGGAAGGTCAACAAAGGCAAATGCCAAGTTCAGGGGCACTCCAGTGTTGAGCAGGAGGCCAGGCTGGGACTCCAAGCTGGAATTTCAGTGCCATCCTGGACAGAAATACTTCACTGCATGTCTTCACTGTTAAAGTGATTGGTCAGGAGTGATTTGTGGACAGTAATTCCTAAATACCATCTTTATTCTGCCAGCATTAATGCAATACACTTATTTATTCCCTTTGCCCCACTAAAAATCATTCAAAACCACTTAAAGTCTCTGATGGTTTAAAAAGAGGATGAGAAAGAAGAAATGCAAAGAAATTCAACAATATTTGGGGTTGACTCGAGCTGATGGAATGGTTTCTGTCACTGAGACAAAAAGGATGAACAAATCCATAATACTGGCTTTGGGGCTTTCTGGGGTCTCTTCTCTTCTCTTCTCTTCTCTTCTCTTCTCTTCTCTTCTCTTCTCTTCTCTTCTCTTCTCTTCTCTTCTCTTCTCTTCTCTTCTCTTCTCTTCTCTTCTCTTCTCTTCTCTTCTCTTCTCTTCTCTTCTCTTCTCTGATGTCAGTTTCCATGTTTTAATGGAAAATTTTGGAGTGATTATATACTAAAAAAATCAGGATAGTATTAAGTTGGACATGATTATACACCGAGTGTGTGTGCTCCCAGTGTACATTATAAGCACAAGTTGTAAAGTCATAATTTTCCACTGGCATGTGTTGTAGCTGTCAGGAATTATCCTTGATCTACTTTCTGGGAAGCTGGAAATTTTTGTGTATTTCAAAATTCACTGATTCATCTTCTCGAGTGCTGGTGGATTGAGTCAGGTTTAACCCAGCTGCAGTGTGCTCTACAATTCCTTGGGAGATTTACTTCCAGAATTGTTGATGGGGTGAATTAATTTCAGGTCAAGGTCCATCAAAAGGTGTGTTTTTTTAGCCTAATGGTTTTGGATGTGATACTAATTTATATGTTTTCTGATGCTTTGTGTAAATTGTGAGGATTTAAAAATTTCATTAAAATTTCCAAACAATTTGTCTGAATGTTCATAGCCAAAAAAACCCCAGACACAAACTGCTGGTGTCAGGTGAGTTGTATGAATTTTCCAGTTAATACATTGGGTTTTTGATCATTATCATGATCTTGCATGAGGAGTTGTTCCAAATGGGCTTCAGGCCTTGCCTGGCTCATTGTTGAATTTCTCAGCCTTTAAATAGAAATACATTCACTGATGCAAATTTAGGCTCTTCTTTTATTCAAGAGCCCTGAACATGAAGTGTGTGTTTACGTTTTTGCATAGCTCTGCATGGAGTTAAATTTTTATACAGTGACTAATTCACTTTCTGGTTTTCAGGGTGTCACTGGGTTTAACTTTTTGCTGTGCAAGCTGTGACTTTGATCTTCAGATTTGTACAACTGCACAATATTGGCAAATGTGGCATTGTCTTATAAAACACTAATGTATATTTTAATGTCCTTATATTGATTTTTCATGAAGGTGTGAGCTTCACACATTTCCAGCCCAAGTGGGCATCCATGAAATAATTAAGCCCATCTGTTTCTCCTGTTTCCTTGTAGGAAAGCTTAATGCAATATGATTCTCCACTGACCTGACTCTTTACTTCACATTGTTATGCTCTTTTACAATGGGAGTATAAAGAGATACCTCAATATTTCATAGCATCTGTTACATTTAATGGATATGATTGATGGAAATACATGCCAGTGGTTGAAATTTGGGGTGGGAATTTGCAGTGAGGGCTCAACACTAGAGAAAGTGGCATTAGCGAAGTGGGAATGGCAGGAAGAGAAGTTTTCTTTCTCCTGCTCCTTTAGAATTCCCTGGTCTTACAGAGCTCAAGGAAAAGTGGGGCAAAGGAAATAAATATATTGCATTAACGTTGGCAGGATAAAGATGATACTTAGGAATTACTGTCCACAAACTAAGATGCTTTTTTGGGGAGTGCAGTTCTGGTGTTTCCTGCACTTAGTTAATGGTTACTTTGAGAAAAAGATGTAAAAGTAGATATTAATGCTCCCTTGTTTAAAAAAACACTAAGTAATGTTCCTGCTTTCTTGCAGACTCACTAATTCACGTCTTAAAAAGTTATCAGTAGTTACAGAACATTTTATTACTTCATGGAAACAAATGTTTCCTTATATGAATGCATTTGAAAGTCCATCCTGAAGGACAATAAGGTTAAGACTATCCCAGCTTTGCACATAAAATCAGGATACACGCGTCAAACTTTTCACACTGCCCAAGTTAAGAAACTATGATGCATTTATTAGTCAGACTTCTCTTTTCCCCTGCTCAAAATAATCTTCTCCTGGGAAATGTGTTGACTTCAGTCTCCTCTTTCATCGTGTTTTGTAATACATTCATAGTTGTCATAGAAGGATTCCTGTGTAAACTGTCCCAAGGTTAAAGGCAGCTTTGTGTTGGACCGAGGGAGGGAAGCGCAGTCCCAAAGCCGCAGGGAACACCGGCTCCAAGGAATGCAGACGGCTGATCCCGGCGGCCTTTCTGTCCTTAACCATTTTCTTCATTCAGCAAAACAAATTTAAATATTGGATAAATCAACTTGCCAGCTATTTCCCCATTTAAAATACACAACAAAGTCTAAAACCAGATTCTTTTTCATAAGGAGGTGCTGCTGTACAATCCGTTCTCTTCCTGCCAGAGCTTGTGGTCCATCCAATTCCAAGATTTCAGTTGCTTTTGGGAGTCAGTTTGATTCCCATGTTATTTTGTAATTCTGGTTGAATGCTTTTGGTTTTCTTCTCTGGAGCAAAACTTTTAATGTAGAAAGTTTTTGGGGATATCTCGGACTTCCTGCTTGTCACAGTCGTCGTTTTGCAGTTAATTTAAATGGAACTTAGTCTGAATGGGGTGGGAAAAAATCTCAGGTGAAAATACACAACTTCGTATCCAGGTTTGGTGTAATTCAGCTCTGATTCTATGCTTTGAAATGCAGTTAGATGAGAATTGGAAAATAACTTTGTTTGTCTAAAGTATTCCCAGATTTATGTTCCAAAGACAGCCGCTTGTTTTCTTCTACCTTCTCAATATTGGTAACACATTTCAGCTATTCCTTGTAGTTGTTTGTGCAGTTCTTTATACTTCTGATAGAAAAGAGAGTCTTTTCAGAGGGATGCTGTGGTCTCTAGGTGTTTGCTAAACTGACTGGGATATTGGATTTTGGAACAGGAGATCCTAAAAGAAATTGGTTTATAATAGTAGCTGGAATACTTGGGATGCTTTACAAAGGAAATTCATTCACAGGCCTCTCAGCCAACTTCACCTGTTCCTGTCGAGGTGTTTCATAAGGGAGTCACACAGCCCTTGGAACCCACCTGGGCTACACGAGGGGGATTTGGGAAGTTTTAACTGTTGGAGCTGGAATATGGCCAGATCTTTTGGGCTGTCATTGGCCTGGGAAGAATTTTAAGCAATCATTGATGCATTTGAGCTGTTGTTTTACATCCCATTGGGGAAGCTGAGCTTGTGGCATGTGGATACTCTCCGTGGGTGAAATGGAGTAGGCAGGAATAAAAGGAGCCTGTCCAGAGCTCCTTTTTATTGAGTTAACTTTATTAGAAGATGTTCCTTAGGTGGTTTTTTTTTTTGTTGGCATGTCATCAGCATTATTGTGTAACTAATTTAAATATAATTAGATTTTTCTTGTGCCTATGGAGTAGCTGTAAGCTCAGTAGTTTGTGGTATAGATTAAAGAAAATGACTCTAATCAAAATAACTCTGAAGAAAATTAAGTCTGTCTAGATACATAAAGCCAAATCCTGTCTGTGCTCCCAAATTCCTCCCTCGGCTGTACCACTGGAAAGCTGATGAGCTTTTCATGAGGGAAATGCTATTTATGCCTGGGAACTGAGTAGTCCTGGGAACTGAGTTTGCCCAATAAAACTTGGAAATTCAGCCATCCCATATGTGAAGTCCACACGCGGTCGTTGCTGGGCTACTGATGTGCACTTGTCAAACCATTTCCCTTTTTTGTTGCTGTGTCACTCTACAGGCTGTCCAGCAGAAGCTCCTTTTAAAGTAAATTATTGAATTTGTAGAGTTTTGCTCTCTGTGTTAATGGATTGTGACTAAATTATTGAATTTGTAGTGTTTTGCTTTACGTACTAATGGAATTTCTTTGCCCTTCTTTCAGAGCATTCAGTCAGAAAAGAGCTGCAATTGAGAAAGAATATGCACAGGTAGGTTCTGGAATAATTTGGATGGCTGTGGCATTGTTCTGTTGGGATAATTTGTTAATCAGCAAGTTATCACAGTGTATGTTTTTTTCATTTATCTTTTCCATAAAGTTCTCACTGTGAAAATGTGTTGAAGTTCTGAATCAGTTTGGTCTATAAAGGACTTAGGCCCATTCTGTATTTTTCATGTATTTTGACTTGAGGAAGTTCTCGAATACAGAAAACATTTTTAACATTTTTTCCCCAATTGTTACAAAGTCAAACTCCTTGTGGTTTTCTCAGAAGTCAGTGTGAAACCTGAGTGAAAGGTAAAATCAGGTCAATCAGAGGGAGAGGAAATGTTCTGGCTTACTCGGTCCAAAATAAATTTAAATTCACATTCTTCAGTAAGAGCAGCTTCCCATTCATCTGAAATAAAAGCGGATTTGGCCTCATGCTTGTGATAGGGAGTGGAATGAATTTTGATTTGTTTGTGAGAAAAGAGGGAGGATTGCTTTTTCTCCCCTGGTCCAAAATTAGAAAGCATCTAATAAGGGGCAGCTGCCTTTTTAATTTACAGTAAAGGCTCTTGGAGCTTAAGTCCAAGTACAACAGATTAAAAATACATTAATTTATTTTAAAATAGATTAAAGGTAGAATAAAATCCAAGTGAGTGAGCTCGTGGAGCTCAGTGTGCCATAAATCCAACTGGAGATGTGCCTGACGTGGAATGTGAGAACACAAGCTGTCACTAGGCTGCTTCCAAGTGCAGTTTGTAGGATGTCATGTTCAACATCCTTGCAGTCCTCAGTGCTGCATCACCCCCAAAATACACAGAGCAAACGTGTTCCAGGGCCCAGGCTTCACTGTCAGTTGGGAAAAGATGATTTCTGTGCCTGTGATGGATGGGTTTTTAGTGCTGGATTTTCTGCATATCTTCTCAGCCTAAAACTTGTCTGAAAACCCTTCCTAAATCCCATGGAATTTGTACTGAATTAAGGCCACTCACTCACGATAGTGCTGTAAGTTATTGGTGCTGCAGTTCTTTCTCTGGACATGAATTTACCTTGGCAAGTATCAATTCCATTGGCAGCTGAACTAAATTTGATTGAATACCTGAATTTTTCAGCGACAGTGCCTCCTGAAACCGTGGTTAAAAATGTGTATTCTTGAATGATTTTTTTTAACTGATGTAGAAAATGTAACATCAGTTCTTAATACATTTATCCATTAGACACTGGGAACGTGTTTTATATGCAGAGACACAACAGTCTCTGCATTTAGGGAATAGTCGTGATAAGTTGGAAAAATAATTACACACTGCGCTTCAGAGAGCTCAGACTTAACAACTGAGGCTTTCAGCTCCTTGGATTGAAACCCCCCCCAACTTTGCAGCAATGCAGCTGCAGCATTTGAGATTCACTGAATGGCTGTTTCTATGAATGAAGTCTTGTGGGATCGCTTCCTCGGGTTGCTGATAAGTGCACAGCTCCAAAACAAAGTTGGATGCTTCTTCGAGGGCCTCTAAAAAGGATTTCTGTTTTGGAGGTGGTCGTAAAATTTCACATATAAAGCCTTTTTGGAGAGAGAAGTTGTGCTCCAAATAAATGGGAAGTCACATTCATCAGCAGTGGGATATCCCTTTTAAACCAGTTATAAAGGGAGCTGGAAATGCTCAGTAGTTTATGAAGCCAGATTTCTAAACCTTTTCACAGATTCTCTCCAAATGCCTCTTGTCACCTCAAGGGAATTTGGAATATTCTGACATCTGACTTTTTTTTGGCAAGTTAGAAGCAGTGGAAGGGTGGCCAGTGAAAATAAATTTCCCAGAACTGAACACTTTGTTGGCTTAAAAAAAAAATTGTAGGTTGGTGCCCTGCACTTGGGTGCCAAGTTTCTAAACACAGAGTGCTTTTGTTGGGAGCAGGAGAACCTGTCCAAAGGCAAGAGAAACACCCCAGCCCAGTGTTTATAACTTGCCCCTAATTACATGGTAAGTGGTGCAAATGTATGTGATGAATTACAGGGCCTGGATTTAAATTTCCCTGCTCTTATTCTGTCGAGGGTTTTTTGTGGAGTGTTTTCACCCTGTCGTACCTGTTGCCTTTGAAGGTTTTTGGAGCTATTTTTTTGCTTGTTGTCCATCTCCAGTGGGTTCTTTCCTGGCTTTTCCAGGCTGTGCTGTGGTATAAATGGGAGAAGTATCCAGTGTATCAGCAATTCTGCAGTTTTCTAGATCAGCTGGGATTCTGCACTCAGCTCTTCCACTTGTAATTTTGGTCCTGCATTATTTAATACATGCTTAGAGGCTTACCTTAATATTCAGAAATGAGAGCTCAGAAAGGTTCTCGTTTCCCACTAACAGTGTGCCTGCTAATAGCATTTAAATTGCAATTTTATATTGTTATTATTAGCTATTCTCCATGATTAATAAGCCACCTGAAATCAGTGGCTGAGAATACTTTCATGGTGAAAGAACAGTTTACTGAATGTGGGCTTTTGCTGCTACCTACCAAAAAACTGTTTTACCCAGCATGTTAAAGAGGTAAAATGTTGGTTTTTTGGGTTTTTTTTTGTGATCATAATTACATCTCTGCTGCACTTTCTATTATTTCACACTTTTAACTCAAGAGACCAGTCTCTCCCAGTCTGGGAACATGCAGATGACCTTCCTTGTCATGTTTTGGTTTTGCTTGATGTTTCATTATCGTTGTTTCAGAGTAAAACGTGACTCCAGGCAATCAGCATGGCCTGGCCCCTTGGAATTTGCAAGTAACCTCAAGGAGGTTGAGTTTCCCTGCATGCTAATGAGTTTCTAATTGTAGTACCTCAACTAAAGGCACTGATGTTGTACAAAAAAGGTGGGAGAGCCCATTCCCTGAGCTACATTTGAAGTGAGGCACAAGTAGAAGTGTCTGTTCAGGTTTTTTTTTTTAAAGAGGCAGTAATTGTTAGGATTTTTTTTCTCCTCCCTGTGTTTTCTAGAGGTCAAATTAACATTGAAGAGCTGTGGGTGCTCAGTAAGCCCAGCTTATCTGTCATCAAGAGGGGACAGGGCACTCGGTGTTGATTGCTGTGTCTGTGGCACTGAGAAACTTCATGCATTTAAAACATTTCCAAACGTGGAGAAAATGAAAGTTAATGTAGGTTATAGCCATACAATCCTGTTGGCAGCTCCTCGTATCCATGGTGTTGATCAGGAGAGGAGCCTTAAATAAGGTGAAGTGGATGAGAGAGGGAAAAGCAGCTGGAGGTGGAGCGAGAGGAGCAGGAAAGGCAAGAGGAAAGGTGGGGAGGTGGATGTAAGCAGATACCATGGTCACCCTTACCCATTTCTCTCACCAGACCTGGGAAACACACTCATTTCAAGACATCAGAATATATGCATACATATTCCTAAAAAAATACAACAGTCCTATAGCAGTTTTTATCTGTATAACGTGTGCACGTGTATACATAATATATAAAGCAGATATTTAATAAATAAACATAACATGCTTTATTTTATATATTTTTATATATAATATACGTAGGTTTTTTATATATTTGCCAGAATGTACTGGTTTTCCTTTGTTTAAAATCAAAAATAGAAGCTGACCATTTGTTTTACCATGTTCTGACAAGGGTGCCAAGCTGCCCAGTGGCCTTTTGAACGATTTTTCAGAGGATTCAAATTGTAAGAGTTAAAATCAGCCATTCCCACCATGTCTTAGTAACTTGTGCCATGGCTCATTTTTTTCCTTTGCTGTTCTTTATCGTGTATTCCAACACTTTGTGAAAATGAACTGATTTATCTTTATCCTGTGAAGATGGGAAAGTGATGGTATTTCCCTCATAAGGAATGAGAGAAATTGAGTGAATTTTAGCCATAACAACACAAGTCTCTGATAGAATGGAAATGAAACTCTTTTGAAAATACACTGATTTATTGCAGCGTTTCAGTGGTGACTGTAAGAGCAGGAGGGTGGCAGGCACTCCACAGGAACAGCTGGGAGATTTGGGAATGGTGCTGGGGAGCTCTGTAAATAGAACCCTGTCAGCATGGAACACCAGTCACCTGGGTTGATTCCTAAATCCCACGAGGCAAAATAGCTGCAGCGTGGCAGACACAGCCTTACAACAGGCTTGGAATACAAAAACAAATTCGAGGGTGAAGCAAAGCCTTTCCTCTGCCTCCGAGCTACGGAACCCCTGGAGCGGCAGGAAAAAATAACTTGAGGTACCTGCCCTGCAAACCCGGCAAGCAGCTTTCCATTAGATCATTGCCTGCAGTCTGGGCAGAATGCGTTGGATTCTGAATCCCAAAGGATACAGGAGGTTGCTGTGGGAGAGCAGGAAGAGATTGTGGACTTTAAGGGTGGGTCCCCGACTTGGGGACAAACAAGGAGCAGCCGTGGGCTGACTGCTCAGGGGCTGTTTTGTTAACAGATGAACTTAAGTTACTTGTTTCTTCCTCTGAGGATGATGTTAGAGTTAACTGCAGTGCTAAACCTCCCTCTAGAGTATTTCTGTATTATTTAAGAAGTTTGTCTTGGTTTTGTTTCATGGTGAAATCGATGACTTTTGTAATCAAGCAGTAATTTAAAAAAAACCTGGGAAATTTGTGTGTGTGTATGGAAGATGTATTTTTAAGACTTGGGACACTTCATCTTTTAGGGAATTAGGATCTTTGACTTCTGTACTCCAGATCCTGTGAGGAGAGTTTAGTTTGTAATTAGTCCATATGCAGAAACTAGGTTGTTGGGTTTTTTTATCTCAGGCTTATCTTTGGAAGGAATTTAACTGTCATTCTGTGGTTTCTCTGCAGAGAAACTTTCACTTGTAGTACATGAGTGGACTGTGTTGAAATTTCCATCCTGGCTATCCTTAGCTGAATGGCTGCTGTATCTGGATATATTTGATAGCAATTAATTTGAAAGGCAACAAATTGCTTTGAAACACATCCGTGCATTTATTGTATTTTCAGACTTTCTGTAGGAAGCATTAGGAGAAGCTCAGAGTGAAATCTTTTTTCCAGGAATGAGCTCACTGAGTGTCTGCTCACTGAGTGTTGGTTTTATCATATTTTAAAAGACAGACAAAATAAAACAAACCCATCCTGGATGAAGTACACCCAGAGGCCTGAGGTGCTCCATGTGCACCACTCAAAAGTGTGGCAGAGCTTTGAGGTACCTTCTTTCTACTTTATTGGTAGTATTGCAGACCATTTCAGCAGGCATTCATTGTGTTGGTTTAATTGAATATGAAAATCATGGTTTTGTCCACCAGCACTGGGGAATGTTCTTCTCCCAGCCCAGAGCCTGGAGGAGACTTTGTGCTGGTCTTTATGCAAGTTCCTTTTTTTCCCCAGTGGTGGCTGTGTGAATGTGGCACCTCTTTCTTGTAGCAGAATTCATTTCTTACCTATACAGGGAGAACAGCTACTGAAATCCTATGATCCAAGGTCTGACTTGAATATTCCACCTTGCCCGTTGTAGGAATTTCTATAGGAGAAGGCAGCAGACCCACAGAAGCTTCATGTGCCTTTTTTTTGGATGTTACTCCCTGAAGCCTGGTTGGCACAGCTACTTGAGGGAGGGGGAAAATCCAAGAAACCTCTGGATCCAATAGCAGAAATGCCATTCAGGCCTATTGCTGCACTGAGTGATATTCCCCCATGGATCCTTGAGTGCTGTGAGGCTCCTCTGTTTCCTTCCTTTGGAATCTTGCTGTGGTTGCTCCCGTCTGTCATAGACAGCCGTGTCAGGCAGGTTTGCTTGTAAACAAACTGTGCTGCTTTCCATGGACTTCCTCCTGCTCTTTCATGGACCTTGGCAACCAGGGAGGGTGTGGAGCCTTCAGAAGGAGCTGATGCTTGCTTGGAGATGATGTCTTTGGTTGATACCCATGAATTGTTCCCTGGGAGGGTGGGGAGGCCCTGGCACAGGGTGCCCAGAGAAGCTGTGGCTGCCCCTGGATCCCTGGCAGTGTCCAAGGCCAGGTTGGACGGGGCTTGGAGCAGCCTGGGACAGTGGAAGGTGTCCCTGCCCATGGCAGGGGGTGGCATTAGGTGATCTCTAAGGTCCCATCTAGCCCAAGCCATTCTGTGATTCTTTGACTTAATTTAGGATATTTCTTTTGGATGATTACTGGTGTTTTCTAAATGAGCTTTGGATTCATTAGGTAAAAAAAAACTCAGAGGAAGACCTGTGTTTCAACCTGGATTATGAGGAATCACTTAAACTCTTCATTCCTTGCCATATCTCTGAAAAATCTAGTATTTAGTGGGATGTGTGGATGCCTGTGATTTCAGATATACATGGACCCTGGACTGTTTTGTTAATTTGTTTTAAATCTCAACACGACTGACTTTCCATTTTTCGGGAGAGGATCCGCAGCGCTTCCCACTCGCTGCCCGGTGTGAAGATCATGCATATTGATGGCCTGGTTTGGTCCTTTCAGCCATGGTGGTGCACAATACATCAACAGAACTTACTGCTGCCAGAAAGAAAACACCTGCCTGGTACTACCTTTGGATTATGTTCTCCATTCAAAGCACCGGGATATCCATAAGGGGGGCAGGAAAATGAAGTGTAGGACTCCGTGGCTATTCAGGCCATTCTTCCCGACAAAGCATGGAGAATCAGTGGCCGTGAAGGCCACAAAGGCTGGTCTGCTCCATTTCATAAATGGTTAGGAACACTATTGTGAATTTTAGAATAACTTGTAGAGACAAGTTTGACAAATCAGGTGTTATAATGGGATTATTGATACTATTCTGCACTTGTCACAGTTCAACCTCTTAGTGCACGTTTCCCTTTTTCCCCCAAACAAGAAGCTCTTTAGAATTCTCTATATTAAATGTCCGTTTAACATTTAATATAATATACTTTGCCTGGAACAAAGACTCTGGGTCTATGAGTGACATTCCAAACAATATTATCGTTGACCTTCTCTTTTTATGTAGATTTTGCATTCAGTTGTTCGTGTACTTTTCCGTCTCCAAGAAACACATGTCAGAACTTAAAGTGGGGGGGAAAAAGTGGGATATCTGATTTTGGTCTTGTCTCACTGGCTGTTCTGTTAGAAGAAAAACGAAAATGCCCTACACTGCAGTATTAGTCCATTTAAAAAGAATTTTAAAAGGCAGCCTTTTAAAAATGCTAAGCTATCTGCTGCAGTTTTTATGGAATTCTTTAGGTTAAAATAATATTTCTCTAAGAACAGAGGAGGACTGTCAGGTTCTATTTTCAGTGAAAACATCTAGTTCCTTATAAAGGGGCTGCTAAGCTTAGAATTACTCTATTCCTACAAAGAAAGCCCTTCATAAAGAAACGCCATTTATTTGCTGAACCGATGCAAGCGAGTTTCTCTGAGCCCTGCTTTTAGCCGTTATTTTTCTTTCCGATTACTGCGCTCAGAAGCATCCAGGGCCTGGAATTTGGATCCTTGTGAGTGGTTCTGCTTGCAGATGAAAACCTTTATTCTTTAGTTCTGCTCTTTGCTTGGCCGTTCAGCTCCACCGGCGAGCCGGGCAGTGGATCCCGCAGGCTGTGGAGTTACCCGTGAGTCGCTTCTGTGGGCATCATTTTCTCTCTGCTGCCTCAGTTTTTCTCGAGCTGCCTCAGCGTCTCGGCTCTTTCCTAACACGTTCAACCCAGTCATCCTTCCCAGCAGCTGCTTTTCTTTTTCCTGGGATTTAAGAGGGCAGGCGAGTCACAACTCAAGGCTTTAAAAATAAGCAAAGTGGAAACTTCGGGCCTCCGAAGTAGCGGCAACAGCAGCGCTGAGTCACGAGTCCGTGCCAGCCATACCCTGCCAAGGCTTCTCCACCTCTCTTTGGGTTCCTTTTCCACGTCTTTCCTTACATCTTGTCCTGGGAATACAATACTCTTTCATTTCCTAGCTTTCCACCCCTCATACACATCTCACATTCATCTCGGAGTTGTTTGGGTGGAGGGGATTCCCAGAGGTTGCTTTCCAACCTCCTGGTCAAAACTGAAGGTTTGTGAGGCCCTCATCCCTTTTAAACTTGGAAAATCTTTAAGCATGTTGATTCCCAAACTGCATCCCTCAGGAGAAATGTGTCTTTGTTGTCAGGGCTGTTTGAGAGCCCAGGCCCTGCCTGAGCCACCTCCTTGGCTGTTTTCTCCTGCTCTCTTTTCCCTGGTAATGGCTGTGCCATGTTCTCCTCCCAGCTTTTGGGTTGGTAGCAGTTCCTCAGGAAGTGCATCCTGGTTTGCAGACCACTGCTGGACATGGCTGTGCAGGGATCTACAAGTGGTAAATATACCCAGGAATGCTCTGGTTGTGTGTTGGGGGATGTTTGTGTGGGGATTTTTAAATCCTCAGAGCTTCTAGGTAAGAAGGCAAATACTTGGTGCATGAACATCACCCATCATCCCTTCCTTGTATTTTCTAGCAGGCCATAAACAAGTCAAAAGCTGTTTATCTGTTAACTTTGTTTTGCCTTTATTTGCATTTCTGCACATTTTCTGTTAGCCCTGCATTTGTTCTGGAGCCATCAGTTGAAAAAAACTCCTTTCCATCCAACATAACTCTTCACCTAATAAGCACCTTCTCTGTTACAATCAAAAGACCATAACTTAGGTTTGCCTGAAAATGGTGCTCAGGAGAGTGTAATTAAAAAGAAAATGGTTTTAAAAATTAACCACATCGAAAAAAGGTATGGAGAGTTCCATTCTTTGTGTAGTTCAGTTGGTTAATTCAGCTGATGAAATTTTCTGCAATTCAGCTGGTTCAGCTGGTTGGCAAATGTTAGGTGCACAGAGGTAATGAAAAACAGTTAGTGTGTTCCTTTCTTCTGTGGGACTTTGAAAAACTGTCTGATTGCACCTTCTGCACAGGAACTAAAGTGGTTTTGGGCTATGTGTGACTCTATTTTAGGCAGTGACATTTCTGAAAAGTTATTCTTCCTGTTCGTGTTTCTCAGACCATGTTACCTTAATTTTACTGTTGAAAAGGTCTCCGTTGGTTAAATAAAAAATTGCGAAAAACCCGCAAAAAACAAAAAAAACCCCCAAGAAACACCAAAACAAACAAACAAAAAACAAAACAAAAGAAAAAAAAAAAGAGAGCTCACTTTATTCACTGTTCAATAATTAAACACATAAACTTGTGTTCACGCTGTAAAAAGGCCTGAACATGGGTTTACAGGAGCAGCCTGTCATCCTTTCCGTTCTAGAGCAATCCCCAACCCCAGGGATCCAGATTTCTTGTTGGACCCTCAGGAGTTGATTAGATGGATGTAAGGAGAACTGGGCAGAGCTCCTTGGCTACTGAGGCTGTTTGTCTTAGAGGATTATTTAAAGGGTACAGTAGATGTGTTCTTAACTATTTTTAAAAACTATACTCCCTTCTTCCTCTTTCCAGCCTTGGAAGTTTGCTTTCGGACCTGGATAAACCAGGATGTGTTGACAACTCAAAAAAAGAAACCCAACAGAGAATGTTTAAGTCAAATCTTTCCATAATGATTATTCAGTGTCAGACCCTGCATCCACAGTGGGTGACTTGTTCAGTTTTATACAGATAAAGGCCTTTTACCAGCTTACACTCCCAAAGAAACAGGAGGGAGAAAGGAAACCCATCAACTTTCAGATCCTAGGGTTTATTTCTGAGAGTTCTCCAAATTGTTGCCTCAGACATTTATCGTTCTGTTTTACGGTGTGTGTGGCCAGCAGTGAAGCTCAGTTGGGTCATTCCCTTCCACATTGTTTTAGGAGGAATAAATAACAATATTTGAACATCTTGGTGCTTTAGATGAGGGAAAATGCTTGTCCAGCTGGATTCTGGCAAGATATATGTGGCTGGCATCCCATATAGAGGATGAGTTCCATTTGATTACTGGATTGGTGCTGTCTTATTTTAGTAGTGTTTGGTTGTATCCTGTTCATTATTCATTAAGCTACTTATTAATCAGTTATCATTTTTTCCCATGGAAAATAAAATAACTCAGTGCAACAAGCTTTGTATTGGGAGATTTCCATATATTTAAAAATAAATCCTGTTTTATTGAGAAAATATATTAAAATGTGGTTTGATGGGTAAGGCAGTGACATCATCAGCAGTAAACACTCATGAAGGGGAAATCCAATGTAGGTATAATGCAGGAACAGAACCTTAACATTGATTTACATTTTAATTTATAGATGTAAAGCCATCAGTCACCAGAGTTGTGTTGATGATGGTATAGAGTTACTCCTGCTATCCCCTTTTTAATTTTCAGTATTACTCTGTGTTTTCTGCTAGGCAGATACCCTGCCTGCTGCTCATTTCTCTAGCAATATACTGTGCACTGCCTTTTGCAGTTTAAAGGGTAGTTTGTCATATTTTCAACAAAAATAAAAGCATGTTTCATACTGGTTGCAAACAGAAACTAATTGAGTAGGAGGAAGCCTACAGATTTATGAAAAAAACATCTCAGCACTGATTTTCTTAGCTCTGCTTGTGTCCAAATATGGCTCAGAGCTTTTTTTTACCTTCACAAGCCATAAAGAGGTAATTTGAAAAAAAAAATTAAAATACCAAGGGCTGGTCACATTTTTTGAGATGTGAAATTTGTGAGCTCTTGGGTTTCCTGGATTTATTTCTCTTCAGGATGCCAGGTACATCTGTGTTTGCTTTTTGATTGTCTGTCCAAATAGGCTGGCCAAAAATTTGCATTTTTCCTATCACATGGGGTTTTCTTGTATTTATAGCAGCATCTTGAAAGATATTTTCTGTCTCGTGTTGGCTTTCTGGTTTTGTTTTGCCTGCTAATTTATGTTCACTTAAGGTAGAGCAAAGCATCTCTATGAATGCCCTCCAGTAAATGTGGTTGGGGGTGGAATTTGTAAGCAGGATTATTTTTTCTGTGTTCATAAAAGTGAATAATGCAGATAATACACTGTGTACCTTTTTAAAAAGAGTTTTCAATTACACAGCTATTACCGTGTGTAATGATGCTAAAATTCTTTATATAAGAACAATAAGATAAGCTGTTATATATATAAATATTCATATAAGGATATTTGCTGAAAATTGAGGGGGGAAAGCAGATTTTTGGGTCAGTGCACCCGTTTTTAGGGCTTGGGTTTTGAAAAGATGCTGTAAATATGCACCTGCTGCTGTGGGGGGATAGAAAATCCTGCAAGGCCATAACTCACCTCTGCTCTGACATCCAAAGTCTGGGAAGTGAAGACACCCCATAGCCATGACCAAGTTTATCAATTGTTCCTCAGAGTTGGGAGCAAAAGGTTTTCTCCCAAATAGTGGGTTCTCTGAAGATCCCAAACTTCCTTTAAACACAGCTTTTCATTTATTCCTTCATGATGTTTCCCTTGAAATGAAAGGTGTGGAGGTCTCTGTTCAGCACGTGCTTAACCCTTGCTGTCACTTAAGAGGGGTCGTGGAGAGTCAGAAACAGCTGGAATACATCGAAATGTTTATTTCTGATTATTCATGTAGCCTGCAGGTTGTGTGTTAGACCTTTAGGAAGCAAAATTCCCCTCGCATAACAAAATGTGGAAATATGATCCAAGGTGCAGACAGCTTCTGGAAGTCTCCTGCAGAAGGTTTTTGGTTGAGGGTTCCACCAAGAGTTCTTAGAAATACCTTGAAGAAATACTGAGATGTTGCTAAAACTATATCCTGTCACTTTTTTTTTCCCCTGCAAAGAGCTGTCTACCTCCTCCAGAGAAAAAGAATGCAAAATACATGGAATATTGATTATATGTGGTAGAAATTTATCTTCTTTTCCTCCAAATAATAAAGAACTTGGTGATCCTAGTGACTCCAAACACTCACTATTCTGTGATTTAAGATTAAGAAATGATAGTGCTTGACTTCAAAGCTGATTTCCTCTCTAGCAATAATTACACATCAGTAAACGGTGAAAATTGTGGGGTTGGGGTGGATGGGTGGTGTTTATTTTTTTAGCAGTGGGTCTTGTCATCGCCTTTGTGGTGACCTTCACGCTTGTACCATGACTCCTTGGCTTCTTTAAACTTCTTTCTGGGGAGAAATCCGTGAGAAAAGGGATTTTTGCTGTGTGTTAGTAAATTGAGCTCTTGAATCTTAAAAAAACCACCCCTCACACTACATGTTTTGCAAGCTCATATGGCTTATCTGCTGTTTTTGTTTGGGTTTTTCCCCTATGTGTGTCAGGTGTTAAGAAATGAGGCGAAGAACTTGTAAAGGAGAAATGCTGCAAACAACCTCCCGGGGAACGATTTCAGCTCCTAAAACGTGTGTTCTTTTTGGGAATCCACAGAGCTGAAGTGAGCCTCAGCTTCCAAATGCAGATACTGAACGTAGCTAAATTTGAGTCGTGTCGTTAAAAATAAAATACTCTCTGCTTCACAAAAATTTGTTCTCACCGAACAGTGATATTTTTCTCTCCGAGCCAGTTGTAAAATTCCACCACCTCCAATCTTCCCAGAGTTGTATATAACAGGAATAAACAGATTTACTCTCTCAGCCACTTTGTGATGTGGTGTTTGACAGAGCCTCTCCCTGATTATTCTTACAGTTTATCCAGGTTCAGGAGCATGAAACGTTTGCTGATTCATGGTGGGATTAGGACGTGCTGAGGAAGCACTGCTGGAATTCAGCCTTGGTGGGAGCAGGGATGTGGCCTGGCTGGCTGATGGCATCAGCCTGTGTGTTCAGCAGGGATAGGGCCTGTGGGAATTCTGCTCTGATATATTCAGTGAATTTGGGGTATTTTATGATTTTTTTTTTCCTCATAGTATCTAAAGCTTTAAGTGTTCAGCACATTTAAAAAGCATTTTCATGTAAAGATAAAGAGAACATATCGGTGAGTGTGTACCCAAGCCTGTCCCATAATTTTGTGTGGTTTTCCTTCATTTGGAGTTAGGATTGAAAGCACAGTGGCAGCTCTTCTAGAGGTGTCACCTTTATTCTGCTCAGACTTGTGAGGTTGAAATTCACTTTCCTTTACCAGTTTGAGGGAAAAATCCTCAGGAACTTGTTTGGCTGCTGCACTGAGTCACTTGTAGGTGGTTTTGTGGGCTATAAATCCCACTGCACTCGGGGTATCAGGGAGGCCACTCATCATTTTTGATATATCAAGTGTTTAAACCCCTGACCACGGGCTCCTGATGGGATCAGAGATATTTTTCCACCATTTAAAATTAAGAGCCAACCCAGCCTTGAAATAAACTGGTGAATTCTTCAGCCAGCCTTTATTATCCAAGAAACATTTGTACCTTCCACTGGTGTGTATCTGATTAGGATGTGTTTAATCAGCCCTCCTTTGAGTGCGGGAGATTTCCTTTTAATGAAAGGTCTTTCTCCTTCTTTTTGAAATCAACACAGGAATTGATGGATTATTGAGGTATTAATACTAAATAATTATTCAGGTACTGAGGGAGAACTTCCTCTCTTGCTGAAGAAAGCACTTTGGTTTGCCAGCTGATAAGCTAAAATAAATAGCATTTGTACAGCATCACTGTGCTCAGTTGATTTGGGCTTTTTCTATCTCAACTGTTTCAGTGTTTTCCCTCTCTGACTGCACTGCCAGCTGTCTCCCCACTCCAAATTATACTGTCACCAGTTCTGTAAACACCAGAGAAAACCACTTTTATATTAAATTCTTTTCCCTGCGTAAGTGGTCGATGGAGCTGGTAACCAAGTTACTAAAGAATCAAAAGCAGAGGAGCTTTTAATTAAATATAATTTGGCAAGGTGCCCAGAAATTTCCCTGTTGTGAGAGTAGGGAATGACAAACAAAATGAAGAGCTGCCACTGCTGCCTTTCAGAGTGTCTGGAAGATGTATTTGCTTGGATGGTGCAGATCCACTACCAAATAGTAATAAAAATAAAGATCTGCAGAGCAGCTCCAGTGCCAAGGTGACCTTGTGCAAGTGGTTTTTGTAAGCTCAGGATGAGTTGTGATCAGATTTCACAGGAAGCAAAAGAATTGGGTACAAACCAAACTCCTGCATGGTTTTAGAATGTTGTTTAAAAGTGAGAAGCAATTTAGGGCCATGAATTGCCCCTCATTTACATCAATACCACACGATGCCACATTATTTTATAATTATCCCTGCTTGCATGTGGGCTTATTAAATCATTCATATGCTGCTGCTTGAGGTGGGTTTCTGTCTGTGTGTTTTTAGGTGGTGGCTTTGTTTTTATGAATCTTGATTTTTCAGAAAGCTTTGCCATAGGTGATTCACTTTTTGGCCATCCCTGGCTTTTCTGGCCCACATATTGAATATCTCATATTGCTGGTTTCAGGGAATCCTCTTTTGCTGTATTCAGTGTTGTGATTTCAGTCCCCTTGTGGGTAGATCTTCCCTGCCTTTAACCAGCACTGTATTTGTTTTTAACTTCTGAATCTGCCTTTCTGTCTTCCTTTCCCAAACAGATTAGATTCTAATTTGGAAAAGAGGGAGATGTCATCTTTCTCAGTGATGATTTTTTCATATTTCATATGTTTTGATTCATTTTTGCCTCTGTATTAGTGCCAGAATGTTTTTCTCAGTTGTCAAAGTACTAACATCCCTTATATAGCAATGAAATTACTTGAGCCAAAACCTTCTTCCAATATTTATGGAAATATTTGATGCAGAGCATTTTTCCGTTTAATTTTTTACACTTAAAACTCCTTGTTTGTGAAGCTCTAAAGCACCAAGCCCTTGTGTATTAACTTTTCACAAGGTTTTAGTTCACTTCTCTCCATTTCATGCCCATTTTGCCCTCAGTGTCCCTGTTCTGTGCCCCTGATTTCTGCAGCTGCCAGGTCACACCAAACTCTGATTTACCCTGGTTATTGGTGGGTTTATTTGTGTTGCAAGTGCTTCCAGGTAGGGAATCAGTTTCCTTCTGTGTTTGTGGAGCCCTGTGTACATTTGCAACAATATATAAATGTTTTCTAATGACCCAGTCCTGTGGAAGTTAATAAGTCACATCAGAGCCGAGCTGGGTGTCTTGTGTTCAGAAACACACAGCTTATTTAAAGAAAAACGGGATAAAAAAAGGTTGGAGTGGAGAGATGAGCCCAGACTGCAAATTTGAAGCTTGCCCTGGGCTAAAGAAAAGTTGTTTTTAAAAAATCTATTATCTACCAATGCTGATTGAAATATGGATGCAGTTCACTTTGGTTCTGATTCTGTTTCAGATCTTTTTAAACCAGATTTCATTGGTTTTCCTCAGCAGAAATTTGCTCTTGATGTGTTTGCTTAAAACAAGACTTGAGAAAGCCCATCTGCATTCTCCAGGCTCTGTGTCAGCACTGGCTTCTTTTTGGCTTCAGGCATTCCTGTGAAGAGCATTTTCCTTTGCAAAACCATGGAATTTTAAACACACACTGGCCAGTGTGTAAAATACTGTACCAAATGAAGTTAGTTTTATTTTTTCTGAGTGATCTATTTAATTTCCCTGCTTGATCTCAGTTTTAAAGCTTTATTCACATCTTTGTGTCTGGGATTAATTTGACTTGGCACACTGCAGTGTCTCTGTCTCCCAGGAGCAGCTGATAATTTACAATGAATTTCTTTTTCCTCTTCTCCCTATGACTTGTAGCAAAGGTTTTTCTCTGCACAACTCTGAATAATATGCAAAGAGCAAAAATATTTTAAGAATGAATAACTGAGTTACCTGTGATGGCTGGAAACTCAAACATGACTCACCTTGTAATGAGTCCAAAACTGTTATTTACCAGAACATCTTTGGTTTGCAGCAAAAAAACCTTTGAATAATGAATGGTGGCTCTATCTGTGTAGCTGTACAGAAAATACTGGGCTGGAGGCCTACAGTGAGACAAGGAGTTGACAAACGTGTGTTAATTATATCCTAAATTAATCATATAATTCTATGCCAGAGAAGGAGAAAAATGTGTTTTCTTTTAGGTATAATAATGATGGGAATAAGAAAAAGCAGCGATTTGGAACTGACTTTTGAAAGATAATTTGTTATAATTTCTTAATGCTGCTTCCTTTTCTTATTTTTTTAAGTGCCTATTAATTTTTGGAAAAGGCTGAGGCTGATGTGAGTGCCTGTAAGGGCCTGTGTGTCACTGGGCTGGGTGAGCATGAGCTGGAGCCAGGGCATGTAAATCACCAAGTGTCCTTTAATCACATGGATTTGGCAAGGAATTGCAAAGGAGGAGGGGGAGGAGCGTCTGTGTTACCATAAAATCATGGAATGGTTTGGATGGGAAGCAACCTTAAAGCTCATGGGCAGGGACACCTTCCCATATCCCAGGCTGCTCCAAGCACCATCCAAGCTGGCCTTGGACACTCCCAGGGATGGGGCAGCCACAATTTAGGGATGTACACCCAGTGATGTACCTGTGGGATGTTGGAGAGACACAGTCCTGAGAGGGAAAGCGAAAGCAGCATTGTGGCATCTCGGTGATGGGATTTCTGGTCATGGTTATGGGAATTTTGGGCAGGAAAAATATCATGGGGAGAAGACTCTGGGTTAGACTCTACTAAAGCAGGCTGGATTTGTTCCCCCTTTAGTGAACAGTATTGTTTCTGTCCTCCTATTTATATCCTAAATGCTTTTTGTTCTTCCATCAATGTTGTGAATACCTGGAACAGAAGACCAGCAATAATTAGTCTCTAAAATTTACTAAATGAAGGAGCAGAACTTTTAGTGAAATCCAATTATGTACCATCACATATTAAGCTGGTAGTGGTATTCTCATACGCCAAAATCAATGGCATGGCCTGCAGTTCTGATTTAATTAAAATAGGAGATGTGTATATTATTTTAGCCATGCTTGTGCTCACTATTTTAACTCTCTCTGAAGTTCCTGATTATTTTCCTGAGCAAGTATAAAGTTCAGTCTTTGAATAAACCCCATCCTCTGAAGGCTCAGTGAATTGCACCTGACAGTGAACAAGGATTGGCAATCCAGAGGGAGTTTGCAGTAAATCAGGGAATGTTCCTGGGGCTGTCGAAGGCTTCCTCTCTCCCAGAGTTACCTCCAGAGCTTGAGTGAGTGTTGGCAGCAGCAGAGCTGAGAGCAACCAAAAAAGTGTCAGGGATGAAGATCTACGATAAGCACAGATGGAAAGAGCCAGATCCAGGAAAGAAAACAAAGGAGCTGGGGGATGGAATTTTGTCCGTGGTGAAAGAAGAAGTGAATGGTGAAGAGCTGTGGAACAGCATAAAAAATGAGATTATTGCAATGGCTGATCAAGTTTTGTGTTACCAGGCCAAGACAAAGAAACAGAGGTGGGAAGTGTTAGAAATTGAAGGGGGGAAAGAAAAGAAGAGATTGATGGGATAGACCAGACAGTTGGTGTTGAAAATGGAAATACAGAAATGCCTGGGTGGGGTAAGAATGGTCAGAAGAGTGTGTGGAGAAAAACTGGGTGGTATGGCAAGGTGAGAGAAGCCTGAAGTGGAGCAGTGGAATCAAAGGTGTCAGTGCTGAAAGACAAGTGATAATTGAGAACACAAACAGGGAGGGCGAAAGATATTTGGAAGATTTACAGAGTGCCCAGAAGCCAATATTGGTTGGCTGATCCCAGAGGAGATTCCTAGAGGAAAGAGGGAGAGAGAGCAGTGGAGTTACTGGAAATGCAAAGCACTCGGTATCTTGGCAGAAAAAGGGAGAATATGAATTCTGGGTGTCACAATAGTCCTGGAGGAATTCCAGCCAGGCAGGAGACATAACAAAGGCTGTGTACATGTGATAAACACATGAGCAAGGGTCTCCACAATTTATTTGTAAATTCTCTTGAATGAGGAAAAGTAACAGTAATATCACTGATGGAAAGAGGATTTGATTAAATCACTTTAAAGCAATGTCAGAAACCGCCCAAGAAATTGTTTTGAATTGAAGTTCAGTGTAAAGTTGTTGGGATCTGAATGGAAAAGAAGTGGTGATGGAAATGGAGCCAAATTTCCATCAACTGGGAAAACAAAGCATGTGGGCTCTGGAAACTTGCTTCAAGCATTAGGGGATGCTGAGGTGAAACAAAAAGAAGCATAAAAAAATAAGTTCTGAAAAGCTGTACTTGTAAAATTTTTTAAAAAGGCAACTGCCTGCTATATAAACTTTTATCTTTACCAAATCAAATTACAGGGCTGGAATAGGGTGAAAACCTATGAAGCAAAGGAGCTGTTGGTCTTTAAATATGGATTATCCCTAACACTGCTCCTGTAAATTACATTCAACAGACTTTGAGGCTCACTCTGACTCTGAGGGACATGTCTTTTTTTGAGGAGTGTGGGAAGATTTTTATTTTATTTAATTTTTGAAATCAAATTTCATTGAGCAAGGCTGACCAGATTGTTACTTCTTATTTTAGTCTCCTAATACCAGCTGTAGAAACCTGGTTCCTTTAGAATCAGAGTCACAGACTGGAATGGGTCGGAAGGGACCTTGAAGCTCATCCAGTTCCACCCCCTGCCATGGGCAGGGACGGCTTCCACTGTCCCAGGTTGCTCCAAGCTCTGTCCAACCTGGCCTTGGACATTCCCAGGGATGGGGCAGCCACAGTTTCTGTAATAAAAGGAAGAGTAAAGAATTCAGCTGTGGAGCTGAATCCTCAGCCTGTGTAAAAGTCAGTGCTAATGGCACAGGTTGTTTATCTATGACAGCTTCTGACCCATTAGTGCTGCTCTGCATCCATTTAATACCTGATGGGAAGGGAAAGTCCTGCCCTTAGAATTATAATTAGTCATGCCTAACTTATAATTAATAAAGTTGCAGGCTGCTGGTCACTTGGATCACGTTCATTTGCCTACGGTCTTTTTTGTGTCCTGCTGAATCCTGGGGTTCAGTGGGATGGCAGGAGAGCTGATTTATCTAGATGAGTACTTAGGTGGAAAATTGATATTTGGGAGAGGTGAAAAGTATCTGAGGTTAAAATGGGTGATTCAAGCCATGGGCTTTGAAGAGCTGTGCTTGAAATATAAGAAACACTGTAGTGGTTTTTAAGGATAAATTTTACATCCCTTTCATTAGTGTATTTTAGTAAAATACATTAAAATTAATAATCACTGGAGGAGTGAAGTGGACCAAATTCATTGTTGTAGATTCCACATTTGTTTTCTCATGACTCTGTGACCAAGATGTGGAGTTGGAATAAACTCTGCCAGAATCCAGGCTCCCAGATAAGCAGATGATGTCCTGCCCATCTTCTTCCCCAAACTTCCCGCTTGTGCCAGCGCTCCCACTGGAGTGGTGCATTACAGCTGAGAGAGGAGAGCTGCCATCTCTCAGCTGCTTTGTCCCGTGGCAGAGTACAAGGAAAATGCAGAATAGTACGAAGAATGCATTTCCTGGGCTCTGAACTCGGGCTCTGACCCCTGCTATCCGCGCTCCGTTTAGGATCATTCCAGGCATCTCCCAGCTCGCCGCGGCCCGGCCAGGGGATGTGTTGCTATCTTCCGTTCACATTCCCTCCCTTCTTTCTCTTGGTTTGTTTTCCACATGACTGGGAAACAATTGCTTCTTCCACATGGAGCCCTTCTCCCATTCCTGGGAAAATAGCGGGGAATGGGGAGCATTTGCATAATCGTCTTTAGTGCTATTGTGGGCGGGCTTTGGATGCCGGCACGGAGTTGCAGACTGGCCACCTGTCCAGAACAAATGAACTTAGCTTTTGTATAACGTTATCTGGTTTTCCACAGTGTTATTTCTGTGTAATGAATAACTCGATTAAAATATTATAAAACCCCATCATTCAGTAAATGTTTGCGTTGGGTTTAAATCCCCCCCTCGCAGGGGGTGGGGAGGGGGGATAGAGTTTCCTCTTTCTCTGTTAGCACAACTATATTTTCAAGCTGCCTCTGACATAGTTTTATAACTGCCTTTGTGAAATTATCCTCATGAATATTAATTAGGGGTGTGGGAAGAAAAAAAAACCCTCCAACCCCAAACCTCAAAATGATTTGCATTCATCCTTGTATAAATGATAAATTAAGTGTTGTCTAATGTTTTCTAATGGTCCATTTCACCTGTGTAAAACAATTAATTAAACAATTGGGCTCTTAGGAAGGAAGAAGAGGAGGGTGCTGAGGACACCACCCCTGCCAGGGCTTCAGCACGAGAATTAAGCTTGTTCACTATTCACATATTTGACTTTTGCATGTCTCAGCGTTAGTCCTTGATCTCTGGTACCCCTGTGACTGAAATCATAAAACACTAATTCTAATTTCTGCTTTTAAAGAGGGAAGAAAAGACAATGTGTTCCTGTGTGCAAGTCTGGGGCTTTTGCCAGCCAAGGTGTGGGAAGGACAAACTCTGAGTGCCACGTTTTATTGCACCTCAACCTTTGGCCCAAGACTGAGTTTCGATTGCTGTGTTATGAGAAAGCAGAACAAACCCTTCCATACTTTATTTTGGCCATAAATAATATGGAGGTTACCCTGGACAGTAAGATTTCCATATTGCCCATTTTACTTTCATATTTGTATCTTTTATTACCCATCTTAAAAAACAGCTGGCCTAAGTTTGGCCAAGTAATCATTGCTAAATTACGAACCAGAGGGATGTGGTTTTATTCTTCCCCTGCATTTCTCTTTCCCAGAGCAGTTAAAGGTAAGAGCTGCATTGACCCAAAGCACACTGTTACTATTTTAACTGTGCTTTTGAGCCCTTGCTCAGCTCAGCAGTGGCCGTGGCATTTCTGCTTTGCTGTTTGGTGGCAGCAGATAAGAGGATGGGAGTTTCTGTGAGTCAGCAACTGCTCTTGCAATGGCATTCCCGAGACAAGAACATCCACCACGGACATTGTCCTACCTTGCTTGGCTTCTATCTCATTCCTGGTGCACGTGTCCCATGGATTGGGTCCAGAGCTCCTCCTGCTCTTTTATTCCCCTTAGTTAGCAATCATTTGGGAATGCTTGTAGTGAATATTGCACATTGCTGTGATTGTTTTATGTGTCAGTGGTATCAGCTTTGGAATATTATTGGAATTATTGTGGAGTTTGGTCTGGAAACGGCTCAGGAAGATGGCTCATGAGTCCCTCATGTAGCTGTCAGTCAGCAGTGTTGGTTTAAAATAATCTGGGGATATCTGCCAAAGAATCTGCCATGGATCTTTTGCTGAGGGGGAACATTAAAATCAGGCAGTTGTGTTTTGCTGGAATAAAAAATAATGGCATTATAGGCAGAATAAATATTGAATTAAGAAGTTTAAAGCCAAGTCTTCCTACTTCAGCAGTTAAAATTTGCACATCCCTTTTCATTTTGTGCGAATGGATGATTCGGAGATGTGTTTGATAAAATTATGAGTGCTGTTACTAGTTAAAAAAAGAGCTATTTTGTGTGATTTGCAATCCCTCCTAAGGTTTGTAAACCCTGAGCCGTTAAAGGTGTGTTTTCTCTGCCTGAAATGTGGTGTTTAAAACCCAGCAAACCAGTGAATTGGAGAATGGGGGCATGTTGATGAACTGGACATATTTTTTTAATCTTTTGCTGGTTTTTTCCTGCTTTGCCTCTCTCTGCTGTAATAACTGGGAATTGATTTCACATTTTATACTCTTGCCCACAGAGTGAAGACCTGAAAGTTTCCTAATTCATAGCCTAAGTTCCTGATTTACAGCTGTGGATCAGAGCAGTGTTTATGGGAACATTTCTCCAGATATGACTGAATTTGGAGGGTTTAAAGTCGGGCTGCCGAGTGCAATCCGATCCCTTTCGCCATTACTTATTGATGAGGTTTCCTAGGTTTTCCAGTTGTCAGCTCGCTGATGGAGCTCCAAGATTTAGGATGTTATGTGGGTATGGGAATCTCACTCTTTGTTTTCTGATTAGGAGCCTGACCTCTGGTACCTCATTTTAACATTAGAGCGGACTCGGGTGAATAATGGTCTGTGTTGAAAGTGCATCCAGCTGGAATTGCGTCTTGGGATGGGGGTGGGGGGGACTGGAATCTTTGGATGCCATCATGAAGCAATTAGACAAGCTACTTAATAATTTATAGCTTGCTGTCTTAAGGGTTGTAAGCGTTTTGACTGAAGAGGGTTTTGTTTAACCTTTCAGGGCTCTCTGTGAGGCCGAGATTGAGCTTAGAAATGATTTTCCTTTGAAGAGCGGCCGAGAATCCAGAACCAGATGACTTTGTCATCTATTAATTAATGCTTTATCTTGCTACCTAAATATAAGAGTTTGCTCAGCTCTCTCAGAGCTTCGGTGTATTGTGAATACACAAAAACCTTTGGGAAGCAGAAAGCGCACAGCGGGATTTTTTTGCAAATCTTGTCGTTCTTAAATTCTTTTCCGTTGAATTTGCTGGTGACTTGGTAACTTTTTAGTGTTCTTTCACCTTAAATATTAAATTTAATACTTAATTTAGTATAATACTTACAATAAAGATAATATTTACTAGAAAAAAAATGTAATGCTGGGGAAGGGAGGAAAGCAATTGCATATCTACTGGATTTCAGTAATCTTGGTGTAGTTTCAGTATTCTTGGTGTTTATATGAGTGACTTAGAAATCATATAGACACCTTCCAGCAAAATAACTTCTGGTGATTCAATATTTAACAGAATAATGATATTCCCAATCTTTTGGTATATCAAAGGAAGAAAAGCCCACCTGGGTTTTCAGGTGCAGGACAATGAGGGGCTCTGCTTGCCTGGAGATGTACAAAGGCCAGGAACCTGAAATAAAGTGCAGAGCTCCTCGTACAAAACACTGTCTGTAGGAACTGACTCCACTGACACTGCTAGAAATGTTGTAAAATTAAAAAGTTAGGAGACATTTCTAATGATGGTCTGTCAAGCATTTGTCTGGAGAAGAAAATATTTTTAAAGATGTTAGTGTTATTCTTGGATGTGACTGTTTCATCTCCTGTCAATGTGCAGCTGCTTTAGGTATATAAATATAGATATATATAAAAATATATACTTAAATATAATAAATATATACATACAGACACTGGGAGTTATTTTGATGACCAGATTCAATAGCTGTTTTTTTTGGCTTATTCCCATTGTTGTAAGGATATTATTCAGGGTTTAGACCTGTATTTTCTTTTATATTGCTTTGAATTCAATTCTGAAGAGTGGCACAGTTTCCTGAATTACAGTGTGGATTCATTTTTCCCTACATTATTCTGTGTGTTCCTTTTTTGCCTTCAAACTCATGTGTTTTTCCAAGGGCTCTTCACTTTGGGGGAGCTTCCTTGCACAGCGTCTCTTGCAATATGAATGTTAAATGTAATTGTTTTCTCCTAAAAACATTCAACCTTCACCCTTTATTTCTCCCTGCTCACCCTGTGGGTGTGCTTAATAGAACCCTTTGGATAATACTATTTCTACTTTAAGGACTGAAATACGCAGTTTTCCCCTTCCCTTCAGATAATTTTCATCATTTTTAATAGGAATAATTTGTGGTTTGCTTGTGCTGGGCTATTCCTGTTGGAATAACCTCACAGTAGTTGCTAATACTTACCTGTGAAAGTTGCAGATTTTTTTTTCCCCTCGTATTGTTTTGGATACAAGGATGAAAAATAATATCTACTGATCTCTGCAAAGTGAAAGCCACTCTTGATACAAGATAGGAATTCCCAGTACTCATCAGGGCTTGACTTTGGGTGCTTAATACTCAGTGTACTGCAGTGGGAAATAGTGCAACTTCACGTGACTGCTGTGTAACCTTGGATTAAGTTAAGGAGCTGATGTGCTGAGATCAGTGTGGTGGGGACTGATGTGGTCTCATTCCCTCCTGGGCTTGCTTCATGTGCATTATGTCCTCCTTTGCATGTAATTTTATGCCTCAAACCTGAGTTGTTATTGCTGTATTTGATTTTGGGAGGTTTTGCTCTCTGTCCTTCTGCCTGGCCTGATGTTACAGAGTGCTGACCATACCCAGGGCACTGGTGCTCCCAGAAACCACAGTAGAAAAATCTGCTGCAATCTGCATTTATCTCATTTAATTTGCTGATCTGAAACTATAATAGAAAACTTCCATTTATCATCGTAGCAAAACCTTGTGCTGCACGAGCTGGACAAAACCACCTGAGGTGTTGTCTCTTAAGACTCGTGTATGAAATACAAACCTGTTCCCAAGGAGCTCATTTCAGTCCTGTACTTGGCTAATTTCATGTTGAAATACATTTGTTAGCAGTATAGACTTTGAATTTCTGGCTTCCCTGGTTTATTTTATTAATACATGAATCAACTTGTGGCTCAAGAGCTTCCCTTGTAACTATCAGTAAATACACAAACAAAACATTGCCTTTGCTGTTTTAAGAATAAGAACCCGAAGAAATTTAGTCCAAATGATCTTAGTTTGCTAGGATTTGAGCCTTTACTTTTTTAAGGATAAGAACCCAAGCAAATTGGTCCAAATAGTTTGCTAGGATTTCAGTCTTCCCTTTTTTTTTTCCTCCTTTTTTTTTTTTTTGGATCTGCCCTGGTAGCGGTTTGGGAATTTTCCAATTTTGAAAAGAGAATAGGAGGACATTGCATGTCTCTGGTGAAAAATTAGCCCACAGTCCATTCAGAAAGCAGAAAAATTACCAACACACCAATCTGAAGAGATGGCAGAGATTTTTGTACCTCTCCTCCCCTCTCAGCCCCCTCTGGAATAACCCCACGCGAAGGACCCCGCGCTTCTCTGCGCCTTCATTTTCAGCACGACAAAGCTTCATACAAACCCCGCAAGGGCTGGGACGGCTCTGACACGAAGTGAGGGGAGCCAGAAAGTGCCCAGTTGAGAGGAAATGCACCATATGCTTCCCGATCCCGAGCTGCCAAACTCCAGCCCTTCCCTATTGTGTCGGCGCGGTGGAGACCAGATGGTTCCTTTCCCCCGGCGCCGGGCACTGCCTTTGCTCACTTGTTCTGTTTGTCGGATAAAACCAAATCCACGAGTTTCACATGTGAAATACATGTATAAATCTCTGCATAAAAACTTCCTCTGCGTGGACCTGTACTTAGCAAACGTTGAGCCCGAATAAATCGGTGTTTTAAGCTCTCTAAGACAAACTTTCCTTCTCTGTCTGTGTTTTCTGAGCAGAGATTGACTTGATGATTTTTTGTTTTTCTGAACTGCTCCTGTTAAATTCTCTCTTAAATGAGCAGGAAGAAATTTCTTTTTCTTTTTCTTTTTTTTTTTCCATGTGAACAAAGTCAAACTGAGTTGGACTCTGATGTTCTTGGCAGCTCTTGGAGAGTTGGCTTGCCTTCTGACTTCAGAGAAAAATTGCTTTCTAATAGACTGTTTTTCCCCTTAGTGAGTGCTTTGGCACCTGTATCCTGAGTTATGGAAGGGTTTCTTTTTTTCTACAGATGTTTGAACGTGAACACAACCTTTAACATCTTTACATTATTGCTGCCAGCTTTTCTGTCCTGTTGAAAAGAGGGATTTTTTTCGAAAAAATAATATCCTTGATGTAAGGTGCTACCATACCTGTAAACAGGAAATTTACTCTATAGAATACTAGTGAAGGCACTTTAAGATGGCTAAAATACTACTTAAAATTTTGTATTGTTCACATAACTGTGTTCTGCAGCCTTAAATTTTGCTTTAAATCTCTGCTACTGTTTGATTTATAAAGGTCAGAACAAACCCACAGCAAATCCATGGATATAAAAGCCAATACTTTAAAAGTTCAGCTAAAGGAATGAGGATGTCACATCCTGTGTCCTATAGGATCTATGAGGTGTTAGAGAATGTGCTGTGCACTAGGTATTATTGTTGTTAGATTATTGCTTCAGGGTTAATGTGGAGTCTTGGAAAGGTGGGAGATTTTCTGTGGTAAATTAAGGGAATTACAAATCCCTGGGAATCACTGCTGCTTGTGAAAAGCTGGATGTGAGCTTTGGAGCCCCCTTGCTTGGGAATGTTGGTATCAGTGATCTCCTTTAGACCCAGTTTAATTATTAACAGAGGTTCTGGTGTGCTACATTCACCTGGGATCTTCTCACTGCAAACTCCGTGTGGCTTCCCTGTACTGTGGGCATTGTTTACTTTTTCCTATGGAAAAATAGCCCTCAAAGAGTTTTAGGATTTTCAGGGATCTAAAATGGATTTGTTTTAATGGCTTCTTTCCAAAACCAAACCTAACCAAACCCAACAAAAAACAAACCGAATTCTGTTCCCTGTGCTGGCACTGCTGAGGGGCGGTTTTGGGCTCCTCATGACAGGAAGGACCTTGAGGGGCTGGAGCGTGTCCAGGGAAGGGAATGGAGCTGGGAAGGGGCTGGAGAATTCCTGAGGGAGCTGGGAAAGGGGCTCAGCCTGGAGAAAAGGAGGCTCAGGGGGGACCTTGTGGCTCTGCACAACTCCCTGACAGGAGGGGGCAGCCGGGGGGGGTCGGGCTCTACTCCCAGGGAACAGGGACAGGATGAGGGGAAACAGCCTCAAATTGCTGGGAAAAAACCTGTCCTTGGCCACATTTCTCCTGAAATTTTTTGAGGTTACCACTTTCTTCTCTATTTCCCTGCAGGACACAATCCCACCATTTTTTATTCTCTTCTATGAATGTGTATTCTTCCTAAAAACCACTTATCTGGAATTCCCCTCACCCAGAAACAAATAAAGTGTTTCTTCTTCTTTTTCTCCATTGAAATGATGAGTTCTCCAGTCCCTTTTCCTGCATCAAGTCTCAAGCTTTACTAACCAGAAGAATAATGTGGCTTTGGTGTCTGCTGAGCTCGAATGCTGAAAATGTTGTTAGGTACAACTGTGTTCTTACTTCTTCCTCCTCAAGCTGGCTTGATCAATCCAGCTGTTTTATTTAGGAAGTCCAAACCTTTGTTTTCCATAACTGGATCATGGTGCCAAAATTCCTTGGCGGATGGAAGCATGCTCACTTGTCTCTCTGGTTTCCAGGGAGCACTTGGGTTGTTTGTTCAGCTGGAAGAATTGTCCAGCCAAGGTGAATCATCTTCATTTGTTTTTGAGAAATTCAGGTCTCTTTGTCTTCTACCCTTGACATTTGTAACTGTACTTTTAGTGCAGATTTAGTGGTTCAGAACAAACCCAGACTGTCAGGTGAGGGATTAAATTCCCTGGCTGTGTAGTGTTTGTGCTGCATTGAATTATTTTACTGATCTGAGCATAACTAGGCGAGCAGTGGCAAACCTTTCCTCAGAAAATCATGGAGTGAGTTGGGTTGGAAGGGACCTTAAGCTCACTGGCATCAAGGACAAGTTTCTTGGCGAAAATGGAATAGTTGAAATCACTGGTGGTGGTTGTGGGGCGGGTTGAGGCATTGTGGTGCTGTGGTGGGACCAGTGACACTTGGAATGTGTGACCGTAGCATCCCAGAATTTCTTTTCCATGCCAGTATGTGTTTCCTGAGATACTTGAGGAAAAGGTGCTTTGCTAATTAGTCTCAAACTATATATGTTAATAAATACAAAGCTGTAGAAACAGACTGGCTGTGCACTATTTTTATTATTAGCATCTTCTGTTAGAGAGGTCGATTTCATCAGGGCTAGAAGCCGACTTTCAGGGGTTAGTGTTGAACATAACGGACAAGAAATATGAATTAAATAATTATTTAATTAATAAGCAGTGACTTCTGAATAGTGGTAATGCTTTCCAGAGCAAAATTTGTTCATGTAAACTTTGCCAGACAGACAAAATGTACCAATCTTCTTGAAAATATGGCAATGTGTTTTCAGGCTGGTTTTTGTTTTTTCCCCAGATTATGATGTACACAGTTAAATTTATGCCAAAACCTGACTTAATTGTGAGTTCCATATTCTAAAGATAGACCCAAGCTCAGAAGCTAATTACCAAATTCAAAATTAATTTTAAAACTTCAACATTACAAACTCCATAGCAGTAACACTTCCACTGTTACAAACTGATCAATAAATATTACGTGAAGCACAACCAATTTCAGAGTTATCTGCCAGCTGTTTTAGGGTGGGAAAAAAAAAATCAGCTTTGTGCTCCACAGAGCAGGAGCTGTGTCAGTGCTTTGTAATCATGTGAACCTTTAATTAAGGAGTTCCCACAGAATAGGAAATGCCGACCTGCCGGAGACGCTTCCAGGGAATAACACGGAGCAGCTTCAGAGGCAGCACTGTGGAGAATGAAACAGATTCAGAAAGGTTTCTCTCAAAATAGTAAACATTTAAAAATGAAATCCTCCTGGATGGCATTATTTAAAAAAAACCCCTACACGTGCTGGGGTTTATTAATTATGGTCACTCTTAGTTATGGTTTATTATTATGGTCAGTGCCAAGTCCCACAGTGAGGATGAGAGAACCACAGTGTTGCAGCCCCAACTTGCTGATCTCAAATACATTTTTTTTGTAGCTGTTTGAAACAAGACAGAGGGGTTACTCACCAGTCCCTGTTTTAGCCTGACTTTCCCTTTGTAGCTCTTCCAGTGCTTCCCTGCTTTTTGAACTGGTTCAGGAGTTTTGAACTGGTTCCATGAGGCAAGTGAACTGGTCAATATGGATTTTTAATCCTTAGTTCAGACTTTGCCTATGAGATGCTATCCTGATCCTTCTGTTTAGTAGAGCAGTGGCCTGCACAGTGTTCTCCAGCCAAAAAATACTGTGGAAGGTGAGGTTTTTGCCATCCTTCATCAGCCACCCAAGATCTCAATAACGGGAAATTTGGAGCTTAATGCTACACTCTTCCCACGTTACAAAACTGGGAAGTGTCTGGTTTTGGTCTCAGTCAGCAAAACAGAACTCGTTGAGGTGATTATGGGGAAGGTGAGAATTTGAGAAGCTACACTTTTGGTTTTTTTGGTCCTAACTGGGGCTTTACTTTTTCCCAAGGCTCCATATCATGATCCTGTGGTCTGTCTTTCTGTCCAGCATCACAGAGCTCCCATTTGGTTGGGGGGAAGGAGCTTATCAGCATTCCAGGAGTCCTTAGAGTCAGTTTGGTGCTTGTTGAAAGTGATATATCTCAGCAACTCAAATAGAGAACAGTCCCTTGACCTGACAGCAGCACAGTTAAAACCCCACAGAAGTTCCTTCAGACTTAGATTAAAGGGATGCTCTTGGCTGGCATCCCTTAAACCTGCAGGAAATGATGGTGGGGAGGTGACAGACGTGTCCCCCATCTCCAGCTGAGGTGTGTGGGGGCAGCTGGTGTGGGACAGAGGAAGGATGTGGCACTGGTGCCCCTGAGCAGGGCACATGGCGGGTCCAGCCCGTGTGCAGGTGGTTCCTCTTCTCAGGGAATGGCAGAAGTGCTGGTTTGTCATCACTCCTACGTGTGGGATTTTGGTATTTTGTGGCATTCGTGTCCTGAGAAACTTCACTTTGAATTAACGCTGGCAGTCAGACCTGTATGTGGAGAAAAACAGGTGATTTGCCATGACTTCACTCTCTTCAGTCTTTTAATATCAGGAAGGGACCTTAAAAATCATCTCATTCCACCTCTCCTGCCGTGGGCAGGGACACCTTCCACTAGCCCAGGCTGCTCCAAGCCCCGTCCAGCCTGGCCTTGGACATTTCCAGGGATCCAGGGGCAGCCACAGCTTCTCTGGGCACCCTGTGCCAGGGCCTCCCCACCCTCCCAGGGAGGAATTCCTTCCCAATATCCCATCTAACCCTGGAAGCCATTCCCTGTGTCCTGTCATTGCCCTGACCCATGTGCAGGACCTTGCACTAGGCCTTGTGGACCCTCACTAATTTCCCTATTTTTAAGCTTTAGAAGATCTATCTAAAGATCAAGGTCCAAAGTTGTTAAAAGTTTACCTAAAAGTTAAAAATTAACTCAGCCAAAAATTCCATTCTCTAATGCAGTAGGGTGGAAAAAAAATCCAGTTTATAAGGAGCTGTGTAAAGCAGTGGTTCCCCATCCCAAATGCGATCCAGGACTTTGGTTTATCTATTAGGAATGGGATTTGCTCAGGAAACACAGACTTTTGAACCAAAAGACAAACAAACTTCTTCTCCAGAGCTGCTAATGTGCCTTTGGCTCCAGGGAGAAGTGATGTGGTGGAAACCTCGTGGTATCTTGTAATACAACCTGAGGCTCTGCCCCTTCCTGAGGTTTTCTCACAGTTTCATAGGGACTTAAAGAAAGCCAACTCTGAAAAAGAACTCTGAGTTTATGTAGAACAGCTTCACAATCTAGGAAAAGTTATTTCAAGTATAAGAAAGAGTAATTTTAGATGGTTTAAACAGGAGCTACTTGTATTTCGAAGACTAAAAGTAATCTTTAGCCATTTTCCAACTTTTACGCTCAAAGATGGGAGGAATTTTGCTCAGACTTCTTCACCTGGTGCCTGGAAAGCTGGGGGATTTTTATTTGTTTGGAGTGTTGTACCTCCTCAGGGGTTGTGGAGCTAAGAATTGCAAGAAGAGAGTCCCTAAACTTCAGGCTGCCTGAAATACACTCACTGGTTAAATGCTCACTGGACGGTGCAGTAAGAACATCAGCGCAGACATTTTTTAAGGAGTCATTTAGCAAAAGGCCTTAAAAAGAACCTGGAATGTTTCCAAATGGCAGCATATCCCTAGTGTAGCAATTTAAAATATGTAATTTAGAAAGGGAAAATAATTTCTCCACATGAGTACTGAGCTTGGTTGGCGTAACTGGATTTATTCTGGTTTGTGACCTGCTCAGAGGTGGAAGTATCTGTGATTAAGTTTTGGCCACGGTGCCACATCATGGAGATAACAGTTACTTTTTTTTGATGCCTGAAATGCTAAAATTCGGAACCAAAGGCAGGAGAATTTGGAGAAAAAGCAGTTGGAAGCTTAGTGAAGTATGGTTTTATTACTTAAAATCTGTCGGGGTACTCATAATAAGGGAGACATAATAAGGCAGAGAAGGAAACTTCCAACATTGGTTTTGTGCCAAGTAATACAGAATATGAATCCCTAGGTTAGCTATGGATCCTGGCCTGATGAAAGGTCGGGAATATAATAGGTTAGGGGATATTTTGATGAATAAATCTCAGTTGGCTTTAGGTCTAGCCAGCTTGGCTGCAGTGGATTTATCCTCTGATCATTTCCTGTCTTAGCACCGTGAGTGTTGTCTTTGAAAACTGTGAAACCTTTGGAAAAAAGGAACCAACTTAGTGCCAGGGTTTTTTTAAAAGCAGTGCTGAGAGAGGAAAAGTTAAATTACATCTCATTCAGGTTGTTTTGGAGAGAATTAAGATGCTGCAAATGAAGCAACAGTTTTAGCAAATGAACAAAGTGAACGAGAAGAGCTTTGACATTTCCTTTGCTAAACCTGATTGCAGGAGTGCCTGAGGTGATATTTAACTGCTGTACATGAATTTTTTAGCTTCCCACTTTGTTTTCTTTGCTTTCTTGTCATGCTTCAAAAATCTGAAAATAAAAAGAGAAATGAAGCAGCTTGGAACAAAATTGTGAATGAATGAAAGAATGAAACCCCGTATTTTCTGGAATTGGAGTCATCTAATGGTAGGAAGGAATATCCCATCTTCAGGAAGGAGAAGCAGCATGGTCAGGGATGCAGCTTTTCCTTAGATAACCATCCTTTCCTACTGTTTGCAGGGAATTTTGCAATCGATGCTGCAGGCACAGGGAAACCTCTTTTATCTCTCATTTAACCATGTTAAAGGCAGTGCAGGTGAACACTCAGGGCACCTTTTGGAAGGTACCAGGATGCACTGGACAAGTCTGTGTGCTGCCTGTTCCAGGGATTGTTTTCATTTCCATTTGTGCTGCAGCAGCGCTTGGGTCACGGTGCTGCTGCCTGAGGCCCCCTGTGAGCTCCCAGCAGAATTATTGTGTCTGACAGAGCTCTGTGTTGACAGCTTGTGATGCACACGGAGCCACGTCACATCCTGCCTGGAATCCCTGCCTGGCATCCCTGCCCGAGTCCCTTCATTCTCATTAAACCATTACTGAATCTAGCCCTGCCAATAAGTAAAATATCACTTGAAATAACCACTCTAATAACTTTATCTCAGACTTTAGTACTGGTAATGGTAATGGTTTCTGGTGTATTCAGGAGCCAGGGTCCTCACCTCACAGGCTGCATTGCATTTTCTGCTTCCTTCTCCCTGTCCAAATGTTTCCAAGAGATTGGCAAGGGCAGAAAATCTGTTCCAAGTTACTCTTCAAGCTTGTGAGGAAAACATCTGTGTGATTGATAAAGCTGCCTCCTGAATTTTTGGCCCCAAGCAGCTCTGTTTGAGTGAGTCAGGCCGAAGTCATGTCAAATCTCGCTGGTTTAAGAAAAAAAGCTGAGGGCACTGGGGAAGTGCCTGAAATTTTTTGTTTTGGTTACATCTCATTTCTTCATTTTTGTAGTAGAAGCATTCTTCAAAATGTAGGCATTTTGCATTTTGGTTGTGGGGGGTTTTTTTCTCCTTTTTTGGAAGAGTCTCTGTGTATGACAATTTCCCTTCATCCTCAGCCAGTCCTCACAGATCACTTCATTCATTTCACAGAATACTCTGAGTTGGAAAGGACCCACAAGGATCATCAGTGAATGGCCCATACAGTCTTACTCTCCTACAGCTAAAATTAGGGGTTTGAAAATAGCTGGTATCAGTCAAAAGGCTGTTTTTACAGTGGCAAGAGAGTCTTGGTGTAGCTGTCAAATTTATTTTGGAAGAACCAGAAGCAGCAAAATAAAACAGAATTTTCCACAGTGCCTGCACCTCACAATAATGACAATGGTGCAACATTGCCAATGCTTTTTTTCCCATTTAAAAGTAAAACAAAGCACTCTGCACATAAGCAATGGATGGGTCTGATAGTAAGAATTTATACATAATAAAACTGTTACTTCTTCTGGCTGCTATTGGAGAGTGTTAATTTGCAGCTGTTGATTAGTAAAAGTGGCTTCCACACTTCCATGAAATCAGTTTAATTGGGAGTAACCTTGCTTTTCCCACAGAAGAAGCCAAATAAAGAGACATACTGAAACCTTTCCATTGTAGAGTGTTTGCCTGCCAGAAGAGGACTTAGCAAACAAAATAGTAATAAAAAAAATCATGTCAGAAAGCTCCTGTGATAAAGAGAAGGGATCAAAATGATGCAAGATATCGAAACCACCTAAATGAAAAGCAGCACTGAGTTTGCCTGGTTTGTGAGTCCCAAACCTCAGTGTTACATCAGCTGTGTCTATCATGCTTTCTGCTATCAGTAATAGGTTTTTTGGGCACCTGCTGTCATCAGTACCTCACAATTATTATTACAGGTAAAAACCTTACAACTGCTTTGGAAGGTATTGTTAATATGACTTTTAAAGAGTCTTCTAACAGTGATCTTTTAATTTGGGTCATCTCCCTCATTCCTTTTCTAGTGGTCATTCCTTTTGTAAGTATTATAGGAAATATTTTTAAATTTTTTTCCTCCCCAGTACCTGTCACAACTGGCTTTATTAGAAAATATCAGCAAATAGACTTGAGGTGAGGCCTGGTGATAGGGAGCATCAAGTAGGAGCTGCAGCCCTGGGAAATACAAATCTGAGTGTATGTGGAATTGTGCTGATTTTTTCATAGGTGCCAGCGCTCCAGGAGTGTTTGGACAACGCTCCCAGGGATGCACAGGGTGGGATTGTTGGGACTGTGCAGGGCTAGGAGTTGGACTTTGTGATCCTGTGGGTCCCTTCCAACACAGGGTATTCCATGATTCTTTTATCCTCACTATTCTCTTCCACCTCTTGAGTGGTTTTAGTGCTGAGCTTGTTCAGTTTGGAAATAAATGGTTAATCCCACTGGGTTTAGGGTTCATTTGCTGACATCAGTGATAGGATTTCTGTGGGCAAAATTAGCTTTATTTATCCCTCTTGTTAGTTTTTTTTTGTGTCTTAATTTTTGCAGAGCTCGTCCTCAGCTGCCAGCAAGCTTTTTTCCTGTTTGTGAATGTTTGTTCAGCATCTTGAGGCAGATCTTGTAGTGGAGTCTGAGGCAGAAGGGGTGGAAACACCAAAGTAGCACCAGGTCGAGGTATCTCATAAAGCTCCAAGTCTCATCACAAATTTCTCTGCCAGGGTTAAAGGAAATGTTCTTTTTTCCTTCTGTCTGGGATTTTTTTTCACAGCTACCTAATGGAATTTGTGTGGGTTTTCTAAAATATGAAGGAGCATGACTTTTCTACTAATGATCTATTGGCAACATTTAATTTTTATGTGTGAACACATCGATCAAATCATAGCTCAGTAATAAATTTTTACTATTGTGTGGGCTGGTGAGACATGAATAAACTCTTGTGCTGTCGGAGCTACTTCTGGTATTTTTTCTAGGAGTAATTAAAAGGTTGTTGCATCTTAAAAATTGTATGAAAAGTGTAAATAAATAAATAACACTGGGCCATGCCTCTTGTGGAGTGAGTCAGAGATGAAGATGTCTCACCCCAAGCTCTTCCCCAGGATTGCTGTTCCAAAATACTCCGGGGGGATTGATTCTTAGCTGCAAAGGGAGTTTTAACCCAGGTCTCATTCCTTTGCTATGTGGACTAACATGCAAAAGCTGGAGGGTGTTTCTGTGGTCATGGTTCTTCTGAAGAGTCACAGGATGGTTTAGATGGAAGGGATCTTCAAGGTCTTCGAGTCCAGCCATTCCCCCAGCACTGCCAAAGTGCCACATCCACAGGGCTCTTAAATCGCTCAGGGAAGGGGACTCTCCACTGCCCTGGGCAGCTGTGCTGTCCTTTTCCATATGGGGAAGGAATTTTCTCTAATCCAAGCTAAACCTCGCCTGAGGCTCCCCCAGATCCTTTCCCAGCCCTTCTGCCCCAGCCCGGAGCGTTCCATGGGGCTGTGGTTCCCCAGCAGGAACCCAAACCCGGGAATGCTGCTCGGTGTCCATGAACTCATCTCCAGCTCCGTGATTTCCACAGTGTACATCGTGTTTTCCAGTTGGTGGGACACAATTCCAAAGGGATATGTTGAGGAAAATGGGATCAGCAGTCAGAGGAGGGGTCGGTGTGGCAGCAGCTCCCCTTCCCCCTATGGTTATAAATGAAATCCCGCTGCTTTCTGACCTTGAATATGAAAATGTTGTTATTGATTCTCTGAGGCTGTGCAAAATGAAACGCAGAGACTGAAGGGTGCAATTAACATGAATAATTAAAGATGAGCTGCATTTGTCAATCTCTTGTCTGGTGTAATCCTCTGAGTAGCGGGCTCCTCCTGGGAGCAGCAGAGCTCCTGCAGCCTTGGGTGATCCAGGCTGGGCACGTCAGCGTGGGGCTCATAAATGAGCAGATGTTTCCTGGCTTCTGGGAGCCCCCTGTCCTCATCCAGGGAAATACAAATCGGGGCTCTCACAGCTGGGAAAGGTTCAGCCCTTTCCCTTGTAACACTCCCACCTCTGATTCTGCCACTGTACATTTGCTGGAGCTGTAGGTTGTGTGCTGGAGCTGTAGATTGTTTGTTTCTTTGGGTTTTCATTTGTCTGGTATAAGAGCAGAAATGTTATTTTAATTACCTTTTTTCTTAACATTTTTTTCCCCCTTCTTTTAACAGAGCATTCAGAAGCTGGCTAGCCAATACTTAAAGAAGGACTGGCTTGGAATAAGAGCTGAGGAACGAAGTGATTATAGGTAATTTACCAGTTGGATATCTCGAAATTGCTGTATTTATCATTTCAATTTGTGTCATTATTTTCCTTAACAATGAACCGCCGATTTTCTCTAGTTAATTTTTCTTTTTCCTTTGTAGTAGAGCATTGCCAGTTAAAAAAGAAGCTTTGTTTTCCTGAGATTAGTCTTAAATAGATGTTTATGACTTGAATATTTAGGAAGATGGGAGAAACAAAACAGCTTGACAGGACAACTGTAATTTGCATCTGTTGGAGCATCTGTTGCATCTGTTTGGGTATTGATGCTTGGGTCTGAATATAGATTTTAGTAGATAACTTTAAGGGTAGAGGGATAATTGTGTGGATTGTTTCATAGGAAAAGACAGGAAGAGATTTCATTTTAAGAGGCTGTTCTTTGTGAAGATCAAATCTGACAGCAGGGAGGAGGCAAAGCAAGAGACAGTTGTTTACAAAACTTTATTTCATTAACATGAAAGGTGGATAAAACATGAAACCAGAAATAACTCAGTTGCTGAAAGCCTTTGAACAGCACCTCCTAAATATTTGGAATAAGCTTTCAGACGCTTTGTTTTAATGTGTTCTTTGTGTTCTGACAAGTTTTATTTCAAACAGGAAGAAATTGACAGATTTGTGTTTGGGACTTTCAGCACCCTCACATCGTTTGTGTGTTTAGGAAGAAATAAACTGAATTATGGTCTCAAGTGTACATAAAACACTCCCATAACACCCAACCCCTCCTACCTGCAGCTTGTTCCCTTCCAAGCCACGAGATCCCACAGTGCCCAGAGATCTTCTCCAAACCCTTCCCCATCACCAAGTGCTGAACCCAAAGTTTTTGGCAAAAAGTTGTATCACAAGACAGGAACAGGCGGGAAAATCTTTATTTTTGGTACAACTTCCATTAAAATTTTTGTTAAAAGTGGAGATATTTGCTAGTTCAGCCTAAAGGATTGTACCTTTAGATTTAGTTTTAAGAGCAGTCCTTGGAAAAATGTTGCTGTTAGATAAACCAACCCAGGAGCTGGATTCTGATCCTTGTGGAGGATCCTTCCAATTCAGGAGATTCTATAAATCCGAATTTTCAGTGGAACACCTGACCTCCCTTTCTGCCTTCCCACACCCTCTCTGTGTTTCATTATTTTAGGAGCATGTACTCAGTTTGGAAATCACTCTTAGAAGGCACCGTGCAGGTGGCCCAGTCCCGACTCAATATCTGTGAGAACTATAAAAACTTAATTTCTGAACCAGCCAGGAGCGTGCGGTGCTTTAAGGAGCAGCAGCTGAAGAAGGTATTTGTGCTTTAATAAATCCTTTAAACTTTTGTCCTTTTTATTGAGGGAAAAAAATGGGTTTTTAGAACTCTTTTAGTATGACACTTCTAAAACACACATGTACTCTTCACCTCATAGGTGTAAATATCCAGCTTGTTAGAGAGGGATCAGATTTCTGAGCTGTTATCCCAAATTATAACTGCTTGGAAATGAGTCTTTTAAAAATGTGGTACTCAGTTGGTCAAGGGTATCTCAGCAAATCTCACATTGTGCTGTCGAAATTCTGTTGGATTGGGTTTGCAGTGACCATTGCTAGTGGTTTTTGTTAGAAAAAGTTCTGATTTTAAGAAAAGATCCGTCTGAAACCTGAAGGAATGGCTTGAGCAATCTCCAAGTTGGAGAGTGGAGATTGTCCATCCACCTCCTGTAACAGTATCACAAGTAAGTGCTCCAAAAGCTGCTTTAATTATCTGTTTAATTATCTGTAATTATCCCTGCAGAGAAAACAGTGTAGTTCCAGTGAGCTGGATATTAATTTAATTGCTTGTTGCATTTGAAACTCCCTTTATGAGGGTGGGGAGGCCCTGGCACCGGGTGCCCAGAGAAGCTGTGGCTGCCCCTGGATCCCTGGAAATGTCCAAGGCCAGGTTGGATGGGGTTTGGAGTAACCTGGGATAGTGGAAGGTGTCCCTTGAATGACAAAAAAAAACCCCAAACAACAATCATTTTAGCTTTGCTTGTTAAAAAGTGACAACAGAGACCCAGAACATACCCAGCTCTGTGTTCTAGAGTAGTATTTTGTAAAATACTTGGGTACGAATTTAAATAGATGTTCATGTAATGTGAGCTCTCAGTTTCTGAACAAATGATTCTACTCTTAGAAACGTGTGCAATATCTGTTTTCTGAGGGAAAAATTAACTTTATTAATGCTGTTTTATTGTCCTGTGGAATTTTATTTTCATGTGAAGCATTCCAAACAATGCTGTGGCAATTTTATAGCATTCTGACTGGGTAAATAATCTTACTTTATTCTTGTGCAAGTGGTGATTGATAGTTCAGTGTTTATGAGTCAGCAGTAGAAGTGGGATCTTTAAATTTATAAAAGTCATAGAGGTTCCTTTATTCCTGCACTTTTGAATCAAGTTATTACAATTATCAGGGCAGTATTTTGGTTCAGAGTGTTCTAACAGTGATAGGCTTTTCCTGCAACATGGAATTATCATCCCCTTGGTGGGATTAATTTTCTTCCACAACCAGTTTATTGTTTTACACAGTGCAGCCTCTCACCCTTCCCTTTGAATTCCCAAACAGATAAACAATGGACAGAGAAATAATTGTTCTGACCTCCATCCAGACAAAAGCTTACCAAAATTAAAATGCAGACTCAGTGAAATATTGGTAAGGTTACACTGGAATACCCATCTGAAGTGGCATCCAGTCCCCTGACAGTTTTTTATCCTACAGGGATGCAAACCAAGGTTATTTAACTCTCTCAAATGATCTTTTCAACAACTGGGGTTATTTGATATTTTAATTTTTGATGCTGGCAGGAGATTTAGGGATCAAAATCTCCATTGATGTTGTAAAACCCCAGTCCTTTATACAGGCTTTTAGGTCTTTGTCAGCCATCCATAATATATAGATTTTTTTACCTTTCATTTTTCAGTCATGCACACAGAGAGGTCTCCAAAAATCCCAATCCTGCCTTCCACCACTTCCCAAACCAGCCTCCAGGGATGTACCCTATAGAGCCCATTGCTTTATTGGTCTGCACACATCAAATAGTGGCTTTAGTGTGAACTTTTCTGTACTTTATAGCAATTTGGCAGCTTCAGTGAGGGCAGGATTGTGTGGTGAGAAGACCAGCAATTCCTCTTGGCTGCCAGTTTGTTTTTTACAGGTGGCTGGGTGTTATTTGTTAACAGTGGGATAGGGGGAAAGTTAATATTACACTGCTGGATTACAGCAGCTCATTAGTCCTGCAGTGCTCCTGAAGGAGGTTACATGCATTAATAATCAGTGTAATGAAGAAGCTGAGGTGTTTTGGAGGGGTGTTCACCACCAGGGCACCTGGAAGGAGGGGGAAGCCAGGGGGGGTGGTGGTGGTATGAAAAGAGCTGGGACCTTTGGGTGGTGTTTGAAGGACTCAAAGGCAAATTGGTTTCCTTGAAGTCACCCCTGGGTACTGCTGGAGCCTTCACTGACCACGTCCAGCCTGTGATATCTGTAATTAAATAGAAATCCACTGGACTATCAATCTCCTGTGTGCCTAATCCAGTTTGGGTAAAGGAAAATCTTTAGTAATCTCTTCTAAAGAGAGTTTTAATTCTAGACATTGGTGATTCATGTTGGTCTCCTTACCTAGATCCTGCTTAGCACAGATCCTTTCCCAGTTTGCTGGGGTTTTTCTGAAGCTGGCAGGGTGTCTGAAGAATTGCTGAATATAACCATTTTTCTTCCTGTTGTGTTGTGTTTTATGTGGCAGCTTTTGCCTCATGTTTTAAATTTCAAAGAAGGAAAGATTAATCTTTGTTTTTGGTATCACTTCCAGTAGATTGCCTTTGCATTTTTCCCAGTTGTATTCCGATGACTTCAACTAATTACCTCATCCAAAGCTTTCAGAACTTCTATGTTTAATTTGTGGGTTATCATTGATTTTGAACGGTTTAAACAGCAGCAGAGAGAAGGTTTTATGTTCTGATCAGTTTTAAAAGACCTGCATAAATAATTGACCAAGAGTGACTCAAAGACTGCATCCTTCCCTATAAAATGCCATAAAAAGCAGCAAAACAATGATGATAATATTATTTGGATGCAAAAAAAAAAAAGTAATATTTTCTTTCTGAATGCTTTTTTTTCAGTGTGTGGACCAGCTGACAAGGATCCAAGCTGAATTACAGGAGACAGTCAAAGATTTAGCTAAAGGCAAAAAGAAATATTTTGAGACTGAACAGATGGCTCAGGCGGTGCGGGAGAAAGCTGATATTGAGGCCAAGTATGTTTTTATAATGGCATATGTAGAAATAATTGCAGCCCCAAAAAGCACATTTGTTATTAGTTTTTTGCACTGGATATTTGGCTTTCAACGAGATTCTGCCAGTTTTTCTTTGCTTTTTGCTTCTATACATTTTTGTAGCCATTTCAGGCGTGCCCTGAGAGGAAATTAGAACTTGTTTGTGTTGGTTTCTTTAGGAAGGAAGTTCAAGTAACAGCTTTAATTTGGCATTTTCTAAGGACAGTGTGTCAGCTGGCACTTGTTTGATATTAAAGCCTCCTGACTTCCTTTTCTGTCCACAGATCTCAGATTTGGTATCAGTCCATTTAGAGGGGGAGAGGGAATAGGACACGGTTTTTCATTTTTCAAGATCAATTTTTGAGGCTTTAGGTTTTTTCTGTTCCTTGACATCCTAAAGATGGTGATTTCCTTCCTTCCAGGAAAACAAGTAACACATGTTTTGGGTTTGGAGTCTGGCCTGTCTTAGGGGAGTTTGCCACACCCTTTTTCCTTTTTTTTTCTTTAATTTTTGTTTTTAGAAGTTACTCAGAATTGCTCTCAGGGAATGAAATGATGATTTCATTAGAGATCTTGTATGTCTTTCTGAGGGATGATGAAAAGAACTTTAATAAAATTACCTATAATACCTGAAGAAAGTAAACAAACACAAACAAAAACAACCAAAACTTTGAGCTTGGGAATTTTAGAGCAGATTCATACTGCAGTGTTACTCAGATTAAAGTAGCTATTGACTTGATTTTGTTTTCTTATTTACTTTTTAAAGCACCATCCTTCAGACAGCTAAAAAATACTTTTGTAGAAATGATGTAAGGCAGTCGTTCAATTTCTCCTACTCATTTCTGTTCCAGGTCCAAACTTAGTCTTTTTCATTCAAGGATAAGCTTGCAGAAGGCAAGTGTGAAGGTGAGTACAAAACTTGGATTTTGCTGCTCATTTCATGAGGCAAATGCCCCAAATTGTCTGGGATGTAGAGGTGAGGGACAGCTTGGAAGGGAAATTGGTAGGACGAGGGATGATGAGGTAAGAGCACTCTTTGGGCAGAGTATAGAATTATATATGGAATATATACAAGGAATTTTTCTTCTAATTAGAGTTAAAACTGTTCTTTGAAGACCACATGTGAAATTCCAATTGCAGGAGAGAAAAACCCAGCAGGAATCCCCTCATCATTAGGAAAACCTAAAAGCTGTAAATGCCCTAAAGTTTTCACTGTACTAACACATCCACACACAGTTAATTTGCTGTTAATGTATGTTTGGCCATTCAGATTCTCTTGATGAGCTGTGTTTTCACTTGTTGCAGTTAAAAGCCCGACGATCCGAGTGCAATTCCAAGGCTATCCATGCCAGGAATGATTATCTTCTCACTTTAGCAGCTGCCAATGCACACCAGGATCGCTACTATCAAACAGACCTGGTCAACATCATGAAGGTGAGGAGGCTGCTTTGTGCCTGCCCTTGGGAACTGGGAAAATCTGGGAAGCAGAGGGAGGGTACAAAGTCCTGGGAGGACTTTTCCAGTGAGCTGCCATGGATGAGAAGGAAGGTAGAGCCTGCAGTGGTGTCTGAAAAACTTGGAACCCCAAAACTGAGCAGTCACTTGCATTTTTTAATTCACTTCTTTTCTGGAAAACTCACTTGGATAAAGGACTAAAAAAGCCTTGACTGAGAAAGTCACTTGGATAAAACTCACTTGAATTACGGAATCAGGTTTGTCAAACTAAGCCCCGTGTTTTCCTTTTATAAGGAAGCTGGAGGTTTTTTAGTTCTTTAGTATCATGTTCCATAATCCTTTTTATTGTGTATCTGGTCAGAACACTTCTTTATGATGTGATTAATGAACTAGAATTATTAAATACCTTGGTTTCCAAACTGTGGATTTTAGGGAGCAGCAGTCAGCATTCCTGTTCCCACCTGTGGCAGTTTGCCAGGTCAAGGCAGGAGTAGCTACTCGAACCCACAGGAAATGACACACTTGAAAAGTTCAAACCTGATTGCTCACAGTTGTTTTTTCTTAAATATCACCCTAGAATTAATTAAATGTACACTATTCTTGTGTTTTAGAGTTTGAGAATTACAGATAAATTGTAAAATCAGCTAATTCACACTTTATCTGTTTGCATTTCACATGTTGGCATTTTCAGACTTTACTTTAATTTGCTCTTTACAAACTATTGCCAGGCAGGGTGACTTAGAAGCCTGTCATTTGCATTTTAAACTGCTTTATTGCAGAAATAGCATAGAATTATGACAAATCCCTGTATTATCAGCATGCATTTGCATTTTTGGAGGGGGGGGAATATTGATATATTGATATGAAAAGCAGGTAAGATAAGTGAGGTGAGAAATGAGAGCACCAAAGGAATCCTCCTGCTTTTCCCTGTGTGTGTGCATGGTTGTGCTTTTCTGTTAGTAAAACGTGAATATTTGTGCTGACCAAATGTTTAGTACATGGAAATGCTTGTGAAGGATTTCCTTGTGGTGGTGCAGATAAAATTATTAACTGATGTTTACATAAGATAATTCCATCCTTACATGCATGGTTGGCTGTCATCACATAATGCTCTTGCTTGGGAGCAATTCCAGAAACGAATTGAATATGTTCACAACAAAACAAACAAAAAGGGTGTTTGAAATCATTTTTAAAAATGAGCAAATAGCCCTGGTAAATTTTTTTTCAAGCCTTTCTCAAGCTGAACCTTTTTTTTTTCCATACAGAAAAAACCCTTACAATTTATTCTTTGATATAAATAATTGTGGTTTGCTGAAAGCCTAAGCGCTTTCATCCAGCCAAATTACTCTGGAAGGAAAGGACAACACTCAGGGTTTATTTTTCTGCATCCCTCAGATATTTATAGCAGTTGAATCTCTTTGTCTGGTAAACAAAAGTGTGCTTTTAATGAAGAGCTGTAAATTCGGGTCTCTTGCACTGTTGGTCATGAGCAAAATCTCCGTGGGAACACGCCCAGGTGTCCTGGGAATGGGGTCATTCTCTGGAGCAAGGCAGAGAAAGTCACAGGCAAGGTCCCAGGCTGAAGTGGCTACTGGAGATTTTAGGAGAGAGGGGGAAAATCTTCAGGAAAATCAAGGATGATGCATCACTGGACTCCAGTTCCTTCATCCAGGAGCTCTACTGTAAATTGAAGTGTGAAACTGCTGAAATGTATAAATAAATGTAATAGAAACAGCAGCTTGTGATCTGGAAGGGGATTTGCTGGCAGGGTCCTGGTTTCTCCTTCTCCTCCTCCTGAAATTCCTGAGGGAACCACACTGTATAAAGTACAGAAAAAATAGATTATTTTATTTATCAGAATGATCTACACAAATGGAGAAGGAGCTGGAGAGAGAGGACACCATTTGAAGGTGAAGAATCATTCAGTATAAGCAAATGTACAATGACTGAGAAACGGAGCAAGATCTCGCCAGTTTTGGTTGACCAGGCAAAAAATAGCACATGAAATTAATGTTAAAAAGAGAAATGCAGTAACTTGGGGAAAAAATTGCTGCCTACAGAATAAAGAACTCTGAATAGCCATTACCATTTTTGAAAGAGATGCTAGAACTGAAAAATGGAGTGAAGGATAAAGAGATGGAGGCAGCTGTGCAATGTTTCTGATCTCTAGGTGACATCACTGGGAAGGGAGGATTTTGGAAGGGAGTTTCACCCTTCCAGCACAGTTTTTGTTTCAATAGCTTGAGTGGTGGTGTGACCCAGTATATTTTACATGCTATAATGCAGTTGTGGTGTCTAAACTAAACATCTTTGCTGATGTGTTGTGATTCATATTCTGAAAATGTGCCTTTTATCTCGATATTAGTAAGTCCTTAGGTATTCCTATAGTGCCACGTGCTGTCTGTGAGTGTTTCCCCATTTAGCTGCCCTTGAGCTGGTCTTTGAACTGCTCAGGGCTCTCCACATTTCTAAATCACATCAAGTATCTCCTCAAACTGATCAGATTTTGGACCCACTGCCTGTTTTTTGAGTTGTTATCCAAAAATGATAAAAATCTTTAGAGATGGAAAAAACACATGAAACCTTTTCGGCTGATACTTGGCTGTATTACTGTATATAACATTCACAGATGTTTCAGAGGCTGTTTCTGTTTGCATCCATCATAAACAGTTTCTCCCTACGTTTTTCATGGAGTTCTTGTTTCCAGAGTTAGGATGGTGCTGTGTGGGTTCTGTTGCCTCTGGCTCATTGGAAGCCAGGGCTGGCTTGGCTGGAGCACACCCAGTCCCTGGCCATGACGTGCATCCAGCTGCTGCCTTTGGGTTGGAATTGTGGCACTGCACTCCCAAACCATCCTTTTGCACCATCTGCATGTACAGACAGTGGTGAATTTCCAAAATCAGGAGGTTTTACTCTCAGCTCTGACTTGTCTGCACTGATAAACAGTGGGTCAAAAACTCAGCGGATTTGGCTGCCTCTTCCCATCTGTTTTCTCCTTGTATTAAATTATCTTCTAGGTGTTTTAAATTATCTTTATCAATAGGCTAAAAGGTGTCTTAATCAGCCTAAAATAGAACTGTGGAATGTTTGTTGTAGGATGTGGACACCAAAGGTTGGTGCTGGCATCCTGTGTGAGTTGAGCTGAACACAGAGACAAGCACACCTTGTGTTGCTGCCAGCCTGAACGATGGTCTTCAATGGTTTGTACAACAAAATCCAATAAAAGGCTGTGCTGGTGTCAGGAGAAAGGAGGGGTGGGGATATTTTGCAGCCACAGTGTTGGTTTGTGCCTGCAAGAGGTATTTGCAGGCTGTTGGGAAAGTGTGACGTGTGCTGGGCTGAGGCACCTTGGGCTGCTCCCAAGAGGAAGCTGCTGCTGGGTTTGTTCCTTGTGTCTGGCTCTGGAATGCTGCTGCCCTGCTGTGCTGTGACAAACGAATCACAAACCCACCCTGTGGCCTTGTTTCACTTTCTGTCCTAAGCAACAAAAGGACCTTTTCATAGGCTGGGTTCCTGCAACACACAGCACCTGCTAATTTTTAGTAGTTTAGAATATGTTACTTTATTTTGCAACATATTTCTGCAGAGGAGAAAAAATGATTGGCTCTGCTGTGTTTGTAACTGTGAAAGCCATCACAAACTGAACAGGGATGCTTGGAAAGAAAATACAAAATGCTTCCAGCCTTTTTAATAGGATGAAGAATTGTTCCTGCTGTGCCTTCCTAGTTTTCCAGCTACAGCACTTAATAAGGAGCAAAGCCATTCTAGGTCTCTGTTCAGAAAAGATTTGAATCCTTTTGCCTTTCCTTTTATCTGTCCTTTATGGCCACTTCAATCTCTGCAGTGAAATTAAAACCCCTCAAAGCCCAGACTAAATAAAGCCTGGTAATGTTTTATTCTTTGCCAGTTTCCTGACAAGCTTCTTAGGAGGAGTTGCCATCACCTGAGTGTGAAAGCACAGTCTGCAAACCTTTTTAAAAATAAGTTGTCTGCCTGGTGCTTATGTTTTTACTTTAAACTGAGCTCAGAAGGAAATCTAAGAAGATGGTTGAAGTCAAATCAGGACTGTTTTGATACTCATCCTTTTAGAAACTATCGTTTTTTTAATGCTGTGCTCTTAATTCTGTAAGTTCCCCTCATGAAGCACCTCAAAGTATGACTTTACACCTTATGATGGGGAAATGTTGACATGAAAAAAAGAAAAGCAGGTGTGCTGGACACTTTAAATAGTCCTGGGATTATTTAAAGAGGGAAAGAAAGAGGGAACAAAAACAGATTTCAAAATCACAGAATGGTTTAGGTTGGAAGGGACCTTAAATCCCATCCAGTGCCACCCCCTGCCGTGGGCAGGGACACCTTCCACTGTCCCAGGCTGCTCCAACCTGGCCTGGAATAATTCCAGGGATGGGGCAGCCACAGCTTCTCTGAGCACCCTGTGCCAGTGCTGAGGAACAGGTTACAGGTGGTGCTGCGTTTTTTATGAACACAGAAAAGTTCTGGAGAAGGTAGCAGGCAGCAGCAGCAGCAGGAATTTCTAAACTAAGCTCTTAAAAAAAAAAATACTTCATATCATGGCTCGTGCGGGCTTTGAGGGAGAACAGTGTCAAAAGCTGGTGCTTTGTCTTTGTGGTTTCGGTGGTTTCTTTTATCCTGTTGTAATTATCAGACTGCTTTTCTGGGGGTTTTTTCTGTACTTTCCAGTTTGCTTGACACCAGGAAGTGGAATTGTGTAATTTGGCTCTTGTTCTTGATCAGAGTTCTTGTGATGATTTGGCAGGTTTGAATAAAAACTTAGTTACATCATTTCCCTGCAACAGCCCTTTGCTCAGGTGTGGGTGACAGTAACAACACGAGTTACAGCAGTGCTTTCTTAATTTGAGAGATTGGTTTATAAAATTACAGGTAAAGTGTGGCTTTTCCACAGCCTTGCCTGTGTTTAAGGATTCTGATAGAGGAAGAGATCTGGCTGACTTCCAAGGAATGAGCAACCTGGTGTGTTTGACCCTGCTCTGAGTGCAGAGGTTGAACCAATATCTCCCTTTTAAACTTGAATTACTCTATCATTCCTTAAAACAGCATTTTTTGCTGAGGAGGTTCTCCTTGGCATTCCCTGCCTGCTGCTTTCTGGTTTCATTTTTGTTCTGCAATTAAGTGGAGTAACTGCACGAGTTTGGCTCTGGTGAGCCCTGGTTTTTATTTGTTAGAATGGTTGGGAGTTTTAGTGAAGCTGTGTTGACTTGTCTGTTTTCAGCCCAGTCATCCATCACTTTTCCCAAGTGCTTTCAATGATCATTTAAAACAAATGTAAATGCAGGCTCCAAACATGGCTTGCACAAATGAGATTCAGCTGGAGCTGGCAGTGTTTATAAAAATGACCCCAAATTGAGGACTTGGTGGCTTTCAGTTAATAATTTGCTTTATGCCCTGAAATTAATAGGATGTGTGTGGCAAAGGGTTCTTTCCCCTGGTGGCTCTGTCTGATTTGAAAAATAAGTTGACACGGTGGCTGAAAGTCTTAAATTGGCTCAGGAGTGTTATCCCAGCACTGCTGTGTCCTGTAGAAATAAAAGGGTACCATTTGCATCAGCACATATTTCTTTAGCCTCTGGAACAAGCAGAACCAATATTATCACTGTAAGAAATCAATTTACGTCCACGTTATTGTTTTAGACTTTCTGGAGTGATTTAGAAGCACCATGGGGATTCCTTTTTTAAAACGGAAAGTCTGCCCCTCAACGAAAAAATAGCATTAAGATAAAGTAATTCTGAAGTCACCAGAGATTTCCATTTGCTTCTATAAATCTCTTTTATTAGTTCAGTGCTACCAATTCTTTTAAGATCCTGTAAAACTCCCTTAAAAATGCGGAGGGGACTTGTGCAAGTGAAAGAACTATTGTTTCACTTCCGGTTCTTGTCAGCTGCAAGCCACAAATATTTTGTAATCCCAGTTAGGGCAGCCATGGATGGCATTATCTCCAGCATCAGATGGGCACAGGAGCTTTCCTTCCCAGGCAGATCATGAGTGTGCTTGGCTTCCTCGTGGTCATTCCCACAGAGGGGGGTGACCTAAGGGATCACGCCCAGCACATGATCCCACTGTTCCAGAAGATGCTCACTGTAGGCTCCACAGCAGCTGATCCTGATCCCACGCTGGTTTCCCATCCAGGGACATCTGTCCCTGTGCTGATGTGCACATAAAGCCTGGGGGAACAGAATTCCAGGTTGTAATCGGGCATCCACATAAATTATTGGATCATTAATTGACTGACCACATGGTTGTGGTCTTTTGTTCCATGTTTTTCTTAAGTGCTCATCTCTGACATTCCCAGTTGATACCTGAGAAATGCCTTGGAGGATTTTAGGTGTTCACAGTCCATGGAATATGTGCTAACTCCACTTGGGAGCAGTTGGATTCCAGCTGACTGTGAGTTAATGTTTGCAGGGAAGTGAAAAGAGGATTCGCAGTGGAAATGCGACTTCTGGTGTTAATTTTGGTAAAACCTCAAGCAAGGGAGGTTTATTTGCCTTAACTTATTCTTCCAGTAACTACAGTGCATGTATGGCATAGAATCATGGATGGTTTGGGTTGGAAGGGACCTTAGAATTCCTCCAGTGCCATGAGCAGGGACACCTTCCACTAGCCCAGGCTGCTCCAAGCCCCGTCCAGCCTGGCCTTGGACATTTCCAGGGATCCAGGGACAGCCACAGCTTCTCTGGGCACCCTGTGCCAGGGCCTCCCCACCCTCCCAGGGATCAATTCCTCCCCAATATCCCATCTAACCCTGCCCTCTGCCCCCCAGTTCTTATATTCCCAATTATACTTTTAATTTTGCATAGATAAAATATATATTTTCAGTTTCAAGTCCACCACTCACCCCCTGAAAAATCATGTTGCTCGTCACGCAGCCTTTTCTTGCGACCTTGAGACACAGGAGTGGGTCTGAGTCACAGCTATTTCTGTTGTGAAAATGAAAAAGTGTGATGGTCACATTGTCCTGGTGACAGTCAGTCTGTCCCACCTCGTGTTTCAATCACAAATGAATCCCTTGGTAAAGCATTTGACCCAAAGGAGCCCATTTATTTCAGGGATCCAGGTGTTTATTCCTCCGTGGCTGGGGAGTGTAGTGTAAAAGCAGCATGGCAAAGTCTAATAGGGAACTCAGGGCTACTTAATTATCTCAAAACAATGACCATTTTTTCATGGTGAAATAAATTATTTCTTGATAATGTGACTGACTTTCCAGTGAGATTTCCTTTGGTATTCTCATAGAAATAACTTAAAAGGGCTGATTGTAAAAGCATGGAGTGTGATTTTACAGATGCTTATGAAAGAAAGGTATTCCCCCATGTCCTGTCCCTCCATCCCTTGTCCCCAGTCCCTCTCCAGCTCTCCTGCAGCCCCTTTAGGCCCTGCACGGGGCTCTGAGCTCTCCCTGGAGCCTTCTCCTCTCCAGGTGAGCACCCCCAGCTCTCCCAGAGGGGCTCCAGCCCTGGAGCAGCTCCGGGGCCTCCTCTGGGCTCTCTCCAGCAGCTCCAGGTGCTGCTGCTGTTGGCCCCAGGGCTGGGGCAGCTCTGCAGGTGGGGTCTCACCTCAGTGGGGCAGAGAGAGAATGATCAGGGATGAAATCAGGGATTTAAGCTGAATGTAGTACAAGGAAAATGATTGGAAAGGCAAAAAAAAAAAAAAAAAATTAAAAACTGCTGGAAGGAGGGCACCAGGAAGGCAGAGTAGGGATTAGGATTGGGAAGGAGTTACTTGACAGGAACCTGGGAGAAATCCAGTTGAGGAAGGTAGCAGAAAACTTTAAACCTTTTTCTTTTTTTTTTAATTTAAAGATTTGATGTAGAAACCGTTCAGGATTTGAATGGGGCTTCAAGACATTTTGGTCAGCTGTCATAAAAGCACTCATTCCGAGCAGGAAATGAAACTGCCATCTTGTTTCAAAGCCACACTGTAACACAATGAGAACAGTTCCCAAAATACTTCCCTGTGCCGGACAGCAGCCTTGGAGCTGCTCCGGGGAACGGCCCAGCTCAGGAAGCACCTGCTGTGCTCCGTTTGGGAGGCAGGTGGGGCGACCACGCTTTAACCAGAAACATCCCTGGGTTGGGATTCACGGAGAAAGGCATCCCAAACAGATCCTTCTCAGGGTTTTGTTTGCCTGAGGGATTTGTTTTTAGCAACTCCTGATTCACTGAAGAATTCAAGAAGCAGGGAAAAGTTACTTTTTTTCTCAGTGGTTTTTTTTTCCTGCTGTTACTTGTAACCACCCAATNAGAGAGAGAATGATCAGGGATGAAATCAGGGATTTAAGCTGAATGTAGTACAAGGAAAATGATTGGAAAGGCAAAAAAAAAAAAAAAAAAATTAAAAACTGCTGGAAGGAGGGCACCAGGAAGGCAGAGTAGGGATTAGGATTGGGAAGGAGTTACTTGACAGGAACCTGGGAGAAATCCAGTTGAGGAAGGTAGCAGAAAACTTTAAACCTTTTTCTTTTTTTTTTAATTTAAAGATTTGATGTAGAAACCGTTCAGGATTTGAATGGGGCTTCAAGACATTTTGGTCAGCTGTCATAAAAGCACTCATTCCGAGCAGGAAATGAAACTGCCATCTTGTTTCAAAGCCACACTGTAACACAATGAGAACAGTTCCCAAAATACTTCCCTGTGCCGGACAGCAGCCTTGGAGCTGCTCCGGGGAACGGCCCAGCTCAGGAAGCACCTGCTCTGCTCCGTTTGGGAGGCAGGTGGGGCGACCACGCTTTAACCAGAAACATCCCTGGGTTGGGATTCACGGAGAAAGGCATCCCAAACAGATCCTTCTCAGGGTTTTGTTTGCCTGAGGGATTTGTTTTTAGCAACTCCTGATTCACTGAAGAATTCAAGAAGCAGGGAAAAGTTACTTTTTTTCTCAGTGGTTTTTTTTTCCTGCTGTTACTTGTAACCACCCAATGTTTCAGTGAGCTACCTGGGATGGATGTGTTTCCATTTAAACTGGCAGGAAAACTCATGGTTTATTCTTGAAATTGCATGTGTGTGCACAGGTTTTGTCCTGTTAAATGGGATATTACACTGATAATTGTCCTGTTAAATGAGATATTTAACTGTAAGAGTTACTGAAAATGCAGAGACCTCAGAGTCCCCTCCAGTGCCTAAAGAGGCTCCAGGAAAGCTGGAGAGGGACTTAGGACAAGGCATGGAGTGACAGGACACAGGGAATGGCTTCCCACTGCCAAAGGGCAGGGATGGATGGGATTGGGAGGAAGGAATTGTTCCCTGGGAGGGTGGGGAGGCCCTGGCACAGGGTGCCCAGAGAAGCTGTGGCTGCCCCTGGATCCCTGGAAGTGTCCAAGGTCAGGTTGGACATTCGGGCTTGGAGCAGCCTGGGATAGTGGAAGGTGTTCCTGCCCATGGGATGGGATGAGATGACTTTAAGGTCCCTTCCCACCCAAACCATCCTGTGATTCTGTGACTCATCCTCCGTCGTCAGTGGCAGGACAAAGCATTTCTGAGTGACTTCACTAATGAAAGCAGTGGAAGAATTATAACAAGGAGATAAGGCCCAAAATAGCACAAGGCCAATAAGTGTGAGATAGAAAATGTCACACTGAATTTGAAGTTTAATTAAATCCTAAAAAACACTAAGGGAGAAATGGTTTCTAATCTACAATTGCCTTGCCGAGAGGGAGGCAAACCTGGGAAGAGTTTTCACAGAGCTTTGAGGGTTTCATAGGGCCCAGCTGTCAAATTTTGAGGGGTTCTTTATTCTTTCAGCTTCCAAAGCTCTGCTCTGTTTGGAGATAGTGCAGGGATGGCAGGAGGTGAGGAGCTGCTCGTTCCCTGGGTGGACAGGAGCTGCTTGAGCTCTGCTTTTTGCACAGTCTTTAGAAAACTTCCTTGCCTTGGAACCCCTTCCTGCAGCTGAAAATTCCTATTTAGCTTTTACATATTGCTAAGGAGATAATGGATTGTAAAGCTGGCCCAGAAGCTCAGTCATGGGAAGAGGAGGAGGAGGAGGAGTGGGAATGCTCTCCAGTGTGGTTTGTCTCCCTACCTGCAGGTTTGATCCCCAGAAATAAAATCCCCATCTGTTCAAGTTGTCATCTGTGCTAAAAAAAGCTTTGCAGCCAGGATAGACCTCCCTGGCATAGAAGGGAGCAAATATTCCCTGCCAGGAGCTTCCTTAGATCCGTAATTCCTGATGACTGACTTGTGGGAATGGTGTCATCCAGCTGAACAAGGGTATTATTTTATAATGTTTTACAAGTTCTCAAAGCCCTAAGGTAATTGCTCGTAGGATTGGAATGCTAATTAAAGGAATGAATCTCTCTCTGGTATTCCCAGCCTTGCTCATGGATATTGGGAAGAACCTTTTCCATGCACTGTTTCATCCCAGCTCATTTCTCCCTTGGCACCAGCATTGTCCAGGGCATCCAGCAGCACCCTTTCATAAGGACCTTTTGAAAATCCTCATGGATTTTTAAAACTCCAGGAACGTTTCAGTGCTTGGGTTCCAGGCTTTAATCCCACATAAAAGTCATGGGGAGCTAAAAATGATTCAAAATGAAAATTAAAAAAAAATTGCTGGGAGGAATCATGACAATATTCTGGGATTTGGGTGCCTGAATTTTCTTGGAGAAGCTTCTTTTGACTGGAGTGTTAAACCATCTGTATGGAGATAGTTAAAAATCACGTTTCTAGTTCGAGCTCAAGAATATTAGAAATCAAATTTTTAAACTGCTCCTATTAATAGAATTGTGCAGTGTTTAATATATTAGATTTATAGATACTGTATAAAATGATTGAATAGATGAGAATTCAGTTGAATAAAAGATAAATTTAAAAAATACAGAATTCCAAGAAAAAGGTGGATAAAAAGAAGATGGCAACTCTGAGAAATATCTTTTTTTCTACATAAAGTCTTCACAGATGCTTATGGCTCTGTTATGCCCAAATAATATTAGTTTATACCCAAATAATCCAACAGTTTTTAATAGCTAATCCACTTGTGTCAGGCTTTGCTCCTCTCACTGGACAGTTCAGTTGGATTCAGTCTCAATTCATTCATTGGATTTTTGTGGTGTATTTTTATGATATTCACGTGTGGCTAGAGGTACAAATCCCTGGATTCTGTGTCTCAGCATTCCCACTGAGCACAGACCCTTCTCTCTGGCTGGGTCTGGGAGCCCCATTTCTAATTTAAAAGGCGATATTGGGGCATTCAATGAATTAACTTGGCTGAAAGGCTCAATTTATTTAATAGCAAAGACTAAGCACTAAAGACAGCCTTGTATCAAAGAAATCCCAGCCCTGCCAGATCCTTGGGATGTCTCTTCCAGTCTGATTTCCATCTCCTGCTCTGCTCTGCCCACACAGCGTTGGGAGGGCCTCTGAGCAGTGGTGCTGTGAAATTAAGTAGTTTTTAAAAAGGTTTGAGCATTAATCCTACAGGGTTGGAATAAGTTTGAAAAGGAGCTTAACTTTAATGCAGTTATGTTCAACAAATACTGTCAGAAGACCAAAGTATATTTAGGTATTCCCAATCAGGCCACACTTCAGAAGTGATTTAATTAAAAGATTTAACAGCACTAGATCCCATTTTTGTTCATTTTTCTGTTGATTTTTGTTACCCATCACTGTCCTATCAAACAGTAGAAGATTATAAAATCCTCTGAGCTTCTGGAGAACATGGCTGCTGATTCCATCAATCCTTGTTCAGGAATACTGCTTGGAATGGGGATTCTGTGCCGGGCTTTGGGGTGGGGGGCATCTGTTTGAAAGGGAAAAACCTTTCACAATATTTTTAATTATGGACTTCAGGCTCGAATTATCTTTGTCTTCACCCACTGGTGCTTACAGGGAGTGCAGGCATAAATTGTTGGTGTGATTCCCCTGGGGATAATTGGGAATGGACTCCTAAAAGTAACAAAGCATAATTGGCACACAGAATTCCCAAGTGGGGTTTGGGAAGCCCGGATTAATCTTCTCTGCTGCGCTGCAGCTGCCATACCTTTGGCATTACACCCACCATGTTTTTTTCCTTTATTGTGGGAGATAATTTCTGTCATTGTTCTGTGATTCCATAATTGCTGCAGATAATCACAGTGCTGTGACTCTGGGCCATTTTCCTTTTAAGAACACTTTTGTGTAGTTCACAAAAATTCCTAAAAATAGTTTTGTTGAATTTGGTCCTTGTATTTTAGTGACTGGCAGAGTAATCCTTCTGTAGGGTGCCTGTTCAGGAATGTGGGGTTCCCTACGTGAGATACACTCTGCCCTTTTCATATTGCTTAATTATTTCATATATAAGCATAAAACTTAATTGGATTTGTAATTTGAGTTGGGAAATGCCTGAATATTCTGAATATCCCAACAAGACCATTCCTGTTTTTGAGACAGAACAATGTTACATTTGCAGGACCACATCAAGCTGCAGGCTGTGTCTCTTTGGCATGATAAGAATCTGAAATGCTTGGGAATATATTAAATCATTGAAATTTTTACTATTGGGATATTTCCATCCCTGAACCTACTCTGTGAGCAGCTTTTGAATGGCCCGTTCACTGAATACAGGTGATTTCAAAACCCACACAGAGAAAACAGATGGAAGTGATAAATCCAAGGAGCAGTTGGGAACAACAGCCTGTGCTGGGGCAGAAAAGGTTTTGTTGAAGAGATTTATCTGAAGTAGTAAATGAAAATCACAGTGGACAAAAAATTACCTGCTGTTAAAATGGTAATGCAGAGATTGAATTGACTGAATTAAAACCTAAACAGGTGGTTAAAAAACTGGAAGGGTGCAAAAGAGGAAACAAAAGCTCCTGAGGAATGTTTATGCCCAGTATCTGATTATTCTTTTAGTTTTTACTCATTTTTTATGCATTTTATCTGCCAGGGGAGTATTTTTAAGAAAATATTTGTGTCTTAATTTTTTAAAAGAAAATATTATTAAGAAAATAGCTTTAAGGAAATATTTTAAGGAAAATATTTTTTAAGAAACATCAGGATTTGGTGTGAAATGCACTTCCATGTGTGCATCTATGTCAGTTTAAGGTTTCTCTCCCTTAGTTTGTGTTGTGATACAGAAAAAATTTGAATTTTTCCAAGTTTGTGTCCGAGTCAAGGATGGTTCACCTGGAGCATAAGAGCTCATATGGAGACTTGCTGGTAAATCCATACCTTCAACACGATGGAATTCTGTAAGGAAGAATTCCCAGAACTTTCTTGGTGGTGGTTCTCTGTGTGGGATTTGCTCTTGTAGAAGCTAAAAACCATCAGCTCTGGCCTGTTCTTGAGCAAAGTGCATTTCTTCAACTTACCTTCCAAATCATGTCAAAATAGCAAAATAAGTTCTTTTTGGGTAAGAAGAAGTAAAAACTCCAGACAGAGCACACACCCCACTGCTGTTCCTCAGACATTTCGTGATGGTGACGATGATCTTGTGGTCTGGAGAAGAATCCTTGAAGAGCAGAAACGGTGTCGAAGTGCTGAAGGATTTAAATTCACATTTTTCCTCGTGAAGGAAGCCAATTATTACTGGCATGAGCAGCTCAGAGTACTCTGTGCTCTCCAGATGCAAAGATCATGAGGGTGACAGCTCTGCCACAAAGTCATCTTCCAAGTGTTGGGTTTGAGCCAGAACATTTTTTTCCCCCTGAGAATGAGGAAGTACAAAAGCAAAGATGCAGTTTATTAAAAATTCATCCTGTCAAAAGTGGAATCCACCTGCGATTTATTCCAGGGCTGTGCAAGAAAAAGCAAAATAGGTCCAAGAAGTCTTGGGAGATACTTTTGGGGAATGTATTTCTAGATATTCCTAGAATCTGTTTTCATCTTGCAGGGTTTCTTAAGCCTTACATGGTAGAATTTGAAGATCTGGTTTTCCGTGCTTGTGGCAGTCTCACATCAGGGTGTCCTCACAGATTTCAGTGGAATTATCCTTTAAGCCTGGAGCGTTAATTTAATGCTGTCTCCACCAGGTAACTCTCACTGCTGTCAGCCTTGTGGGAATTACAAGGAATTATAAAGGGGATTTCCTTCCATGCCTGTGTTCGCCTACCAGACCCTCATCCTAAAATGTGACAACCACAGGGCACTGCCGTGAGATGGTGGAGTCAAATCTTGTTATTATCATTAATTTTGCTTATTGTTGTTTTAAAGGGACATTTTCCCTGGCCTGGGGGAGGGTGACAGGCATCTGTTGGTGGCCGTTCCATATTTTTCTGTGCTCAGAGGAGGCTGCAGCGCCCCGACAACAAAGGTTTTGTCAGTAAAAACAATGACCCTGGCGAAATTGTAAAGGAACAAAATGATGTGCAGAACAATCATCAAGTGACTAATGAGAGCAAACAAAGAACTTGCAAACAAGCCCCAAACTCCTGACAGCAGAAAACACAAAGCTCTGGGGTAAGGGAAAGTGCAGAGTGTGTTCATGGGCACCCAGCTGAAAGGAACTTGGGGCTCTCGTGCTCTTCCAGCGTTCATTGTTCCCGTGTTTGCCGTGGTGAGAGCTCCTCCAGGGTGTGCGAGAAGAGGAAACTCCCAGCTTCATCAAACCTTGCCGATTTAAAGAGGCACTTTTATGTCTTACAGCCTATTTCATTCCATTCTCTTTCTACCTCTTGGTCTGCTGCTTTTATTCCCAGTTTTTCATTTATCCCTGCTCTTCAGCAGAGTGGGTGCATCCCTGGAATATCTTGTGCCTCCTTGTTGAGAGCTGGCTTGAACAAACGCACTTGTGAGCAACACGTGGTCATGCAGGATGTGGATTTAGGGAAAACAGAAAGAAACAGGAGAAATTAATTAGCCTGGCAGTGACAGGACAGTGAGACAGTTATAAAAATTCCTTAAAATTACTTTCTGTGGAAGTGCAGGAAGGAGCAGAAGCCAGAGAGGATCTTTTTGTGGGGCCTCTTAAACCCTTCTTCACTCAGACCTGTTGGCATCTTCGTGGCCTCCTCTGGGCCTGCTGTGACAGGTCCATGTCCTTCCTGTGCTAAAGACTCTGGATCTGGATGCAGTGGTCCAGATATCTGGATTTCAGATATTCCCAGACAGAACGAGGTAGTGATCCTTCAGGAGTGAGTTGGATCTGGACCTCACTAAAGCAGACTCATCAATACCTTGGGGTGGGTAAGATTATCCTGGGATACAGATCATTTTACAGCCTTAGATTAGCCCTGCTTTGCTCGGGGTGCAAACTATGGCTGTTCTCCTGTTAACCTTTAATCCTGGTTTTACAGAGCTAAAGCTTAGGTGCTCCTTTCTCCCTGTACCTGAGCAAGTCCAGCACTCACTTTTGGATCCAGGGAAGAGGGTTGGGTTTTGCCCTCAGCTTTTCCTAGCAGCTTCCTCTGCTTGCACAACTTAGCAGAAAACCAGGATTTTTCCCAAAGAGGGAGCCTGCAGAGGGCAGGCTGGGCAGCAGCTTCCTGTCACTTGGAAGTCAGGCTTCATCCCTCAGATCCGTGATGGGCACGGACACCGCGCGGTTGTTCCTGCGGGATCTCGGAATGCCGGAGCCTGATGCCAGCAGCTCCACGTTGCTCCAGGCAGGTTGTTCAGGGACACTGCTGGGGCTTTGATCTGGGCTTTGTTGGGAATTCAGACACAGATGTCGTGTTTTGTTGACAAACACAGCCCTGATTTACTTTTATGTTGGGGGGTCTTGATGGAGAGGGAGGGATTTCGGCAGTGACAAATGCTGCAGGGATGGAAGAGTTTAAAAGGAAGAATAAGCAGCTTTTGCTCTGTATTAGGAGGAATTGATGCCAGGAATCAGCATTTTTAAAGGAAAATGACTGTGGAATGGAGCTGTTACCCAGGAAGGATGGGTTTTCCTGACCTTCCTTCCTTTCCCTCCTCACGTCCTTGGGAAGTGCTGTTACATTTCACTGCTCTGAATAGTGCTGAGTTTGGCAAA
>VZTH01013974.1:136746-174061 GCA_013397815.1 Aleadryas rufinucha
AAATAGAGGGTGGAATCTATGATACAGATCTCCCTTTTGATTTGGGGTTTAACTCCTGAACAGGAAAGTAAGTCACATTACCAGAATGCAATCCCATTGACTCCAGAGCAGAGTTATCACTCCACAGACACAATGATTTTTGTTCAGCTCATTTCTTTCCCTTATCTTTCTGTTTTCAGGCTGCAGCTCAGGCAGGGGAGGGTCAGCTCTAATTTTGTGCTGTTCCCTCCACCCATGTAAGGAAATTCCTTGCCCTCCACATCAGTTCTATTGTTTCCGGCCGAGCGGTGGCAGCTTAGGGAGAGCTTGCCAAGGGTTTCAGTGGCAAAATTAGCCCACAAAAGCTGTTGGGTTGCATCAGCTCAGGGAAGGATGGATGTTTGGAAATGAAAACTTAATTTCACAGAGCCATAGGATGGTTTGGGTTTGAAGGGACCTTAAAGATCATCCCGTTCCGACCCCAGTTTGATGACGATGGTTCTGATCACAAGCGTGGGGTTAGGGAGTTTAAAATGCATAGAAACATAAATGTGTGTTTGGAAATACCAAATTATTTCTAGGCAGTGATGATTCAGATGAGACTGGTGTGAATTAGTCAGTGAAACCCACATGGCTTTACAAGTGTGCCTTTAATTGTGGGGTTTTTAACCCACNAGTGGGTGCATCCCTGGAATATCTTGTGCCTCCTTGTTGAGAGCTGGCTTGAACAAACGCACTTGTGAGCAACACGTGGTCATGCAGGATGTGGATTTAGGGAAAACAGAAAGAAACAGGAGAAATTAATTAGCCTGGCAGTGACAGGACAGTGAGACAGTTATAAAAATTCCTTAAAATTACTTTCTGTGGAAGTGCAGGAAGGAGCAGAAGCCAGAGAGGATCTTTTTGTAGGGCCTCTTAAACCCTTCTTCACTCAGACCTGTTGGCATCTTCGTGGCCTCCTCTGGGCCTGCTGTGACAGGTCCATGTCCTTCCTGTGCTAAAGACTCTGGATCTGGATGCAGTGGTCCAGATATCTGGATTTCAGATATTCCCAGACAGAACGAGGTAGTGATCCTTCAGGAGTGAGTTGGATCTGGACCTCACTAAAGCAGACTCATCAATACCTTGGGGTGGGTAAGATTATCCTGGGATACAGATCATTTTACAGCCTTAGATTAGCCCTGCTTTGCTCGGGGTGCAAACTATGGCTGTTCTCCTGTTAACTTTTAAACCTGGTTTTACAGAGCTAAAGCTTAGGTGCTCCTTTCTCCCTGTACCTGAGCAAGTCCAGCACTCACTTTTGGATCCAGGGAAGAGGGTTGGGTTTTGCCCTCAGCTTTTCCTAGCAGCTTCCTCTGCTTGCACAACTTAGCAGAAAACCAGGATTTTTCCCAAAGAGGGAGCCTGCAGAGGGCAGGCTGGGCAGCAGCTTCCTGTCACTTGGAAGTCAGGCTTCATCCCTCAGATCCGTGATGGGCACGGACACCGCGCGGTTGTTCCTGCGGGATCTCGGAATGCCGGAGCCTGATGCCAGCAGCTCCACGTTGCTCCAGGCAGGTTGTTCAGGGACACTGCTGGGGCTTTGATCTGGGCTTTGTTGGGAATTCAGACACAGATGTCGTGTTTTGTTGACAAACACAGCCCTGATTTACTTTTATGTTGGGGGGTCTTGATGGAGAGGGAGGGATTTCGGCAGTGACAAATGCTGCAGGGATGGAAGAGTTTAAAAGGAAGAATAAGCAGCTTTTGCTCTGTATTAGGAGGAATTGATGCCAGGAATCAGCATTTTTAAAGGAAAATGACTGTGGAATGGAGCTGTTACCCAGGAAGGATGGGTTTTCCTGACCTTCCTTCCTTTCCCTCCTCACGTCCTTGGGAAGTGCTGTTACATTTCACTGCTCTGAATAGTGCTGAGTTTGGCAAATCCAGCTCATCTGGGCTCTTGACTTTGTTCTGAGTTTTAGATGAGTTTTTAAAATACTTTATCCTTCACTGTCAGATAAAAGGAGATTTGTTGCTCTCTTTGGGCTAAAATGCAGAGACTTCTCTTCACACCCTGGAAAGACTGAAGTTGATGCCTTAATTCTAAGAATACCTGTTAACAAATCATGATTGTCTGCACCCCAACCTTTCCTTTTTATATTCATTTTATCTTTCCTGACACATGAAAATTAAAACCCTCAATGGAGTCTCATTTGCCAAAATCATTCAGCTGAAAATTTCCAGACTGTTCCATCCATGAGATCGCTCTGTTTATTTTATGGGTTGGAGGCACGAGTTTTAAGCACAAACACTCAAAAAGCTTCACTCAACATGTTCTTTCTGTAATTCAGATGGTTGGGTTTTTAATTTTAAGTAAGGAAATGTTTTGAATAATATTACAGAAAATAAAGGATGAAAACTCGAGTCCCTGTTCTTAATGGATTCCAAGTGGTTTTCAAGGCAAAGCAGATCAGGGATAGATAAAACAGGGGGTTTAATGCAAATAAGAATAGGGTGGGGAAATAATTTAATTTTCATTTTTAATATAAATATTTTAATCTATAAAATTATTTTAANGGGACCTTAAAGATCATCCCGTTCCGACCCCAGTTTGATGACGATGGTTCTGATCACAAGCGTGGGGTTAGGGAGTTTAAAATGCATAGAAACATAAATGTGTGTTTGGAAATACCAAATTATTTCTAGGCAGTGATGATTCAGATGAGACTGGTGTGAATTAGTCAGTGAAACCCACATGGCTTTACAAGTGTGCCTTTAATTGTGGGGTTTTTAACCCACACTGGTTTTGGTGCCTGGTTGGTGAAATGAGAGGTTTCGTTTGAGCACCTGAGTTTAAACTGTAAAATTATTACCCAGAGCTTCAGCACAGCTTTTAGGAGTTTCTGTGCAAGACAAACATGAACAGAATACCAGGAATATTTCAGAAAGAAATGGGATAACAGGGAAAAGTTGCATTGGTGGCTTCACACAACTCTGGTCTGTGTTGTGTGGGGGGCAGATAGTTTCCATTTTTAATTTCTGTTCACTTTGAAAATAAAAACTACAGAGTAGTTCAGCTTGTTCTCTGTCTTCAAGAAATTGAAATGGTAATCTTTAAATGGAGTGTGGCTGAGACCTGTAAATGTTTTAGGGAAGAGACCTTGAAGTCAGTCACATAAATGAAGATGAAAATTCCACACAGGGTCTGTTCTACGCTGTGTTATTTTAAAAGAGTAACAACCTCCCAAAGGTAACCAAATGTCCCAATAATAGATAAAATGCTTTCATTTACATATTTGCTTTTGAGGGCATTTGCATAGAATGTAGAATGATTAAAGCCCATCATCCAACTTCCCAAAATTTTAGCTTCTTGAAATAAAAAAACCTCCTGAAAATGATGATCTGAACTTGGACTGAAGTTTTGTTTCTGGAAAAAACTCTCTGAAGTTATACATGAAACTTGGATATTGAAGTAAGAACAATGTTCTTATCCCATTCCCCCTGTATATAATTTTATTGGTTTGAGTTAATATATAGGATTTCTTCTAAAAATAGGCTTTAATTTGGTTGTGTGTCCATTGTTAAGAGCTTCAGCTCTTCTCAGCCCTAATTCCAGCCTTTAACTCCTCAAGCTTGGACACAGGGGAAAGTAGTTTTGCACCTTTAGCATGGCAGTTCTGCTGTAAAGAAATTACTTCTGAAAAAACATTGACTTTTTTCTATCCTTGGAAATTGTAATTTTGTGCTACTTAACTTCGTATTATCTTGGGTTTGATGCCAGATTTGTTTTTTTTAAAAAAACCCCTTGATTTCCTTTTGAAGTTGACAAAAAGACAGGTTTTTCAGTGGGATTGTAATACAGTAAGTGATTTAGTGCTCTCTGGAGAGTCAGAAAGAGAACAAAAGCCATTGTAGAGGAATAATGGGTGTTGGGTTTTTTTGATTTTCTTTTTTTTTTTTCCAGTTTCCCCTTCAAGTTGTGCGATGAGAAATTTTGAAAAGACTTTTCCTTTCAAAACCTGTGATGTTCAGTGGTTTGGGTCAGAGCGTTTTTGAGTGGATGAGATTCAGCTGATAAAACCCCACGTGAATGTTAATTTATATCACACAGTTCAGCAAGTCAAGTCTTTTGTTTTAATATGAGCACATCCAGCTCGATGTAATAATTACCATTTTATAGCATGGATAAATCCATTATTACTGAAAGCCTGGAACCAACCAGCTCTCTGATCCTGTGGCTGATGGGATGTCACCTTTTCTGTGGCATGAGGAGCTTTTTAGTCTGTGTTGGAGCTGCTCTCTCAGCCCTGCCTGTGTGATACTGCAGTGACTTTCAGAACTTCAGTTCTGGCAGCTCTCGTCGGTATTTAAGAACTTCATCATATTGAAACTGCTTTTAATTAATGAAAGGAGCCAGGCTGTAATGCAGTTCTCACATGCTGACAGACCCATGTGCTCCCTAATGTTTTGCCACACTTTGCTCTGATGTTCTTGCATAAATATCTTTATTTTTTGTCTCCGTATCACACTGGGGGGGTTTCTGGCATCTCAGCAGAGCTGTGGTCATTGCAGGAGGAGGGGGGAGATAATGAAATCAATATTTCTCCCTCTTTTTAAAAAATTTTTTTAATATTCCTTGAACTGCAGAATGCAGCTGGACACGAATTAATTCCCAGTGCTGCGTGGATGATAATTGGAGGGAATAAACACGTGTGGGGCTGGGCTGTGTGTGCCTGACGTGTCTGGCTGAGCTAATTGTGGGGCACTATTTACGGTCACTGAAGAGGAATAGGCCCTTGGCATCCTGCCTTTCAGCTGACCTATTTTAGCCATCTATCTTGGAGGGGGATCAATCACAACACACAAGTACCAACTTCTCTCCACTGGCTCTGCAGAGCACCCAGAGTGTCAAAACCCAACGCAGATCTCAGCATTTAAGACTTAAATGCAGTGACACGAACCCTTCGTGTGGGGTTTGACATAAAAACAACGTTTGGGTTTGATACGAAGCTGTGAAATACTCATTTATGGCATCGTGGGATGAAAGGAATCACAGCTGCTTTGCAGAATGAGCACTTAGAACTGCTTTGCCAAATTGAAATTATTTATTTACATTTCTCAGCAGAGTTGCACTCCAGCCCTGGTGTTTGAGCTGAAAAGCTTTAGGAGCACATAAAAGTCGGCGATTCCGTTTTGGGGGAGTTTCAGGCTTCCCGTGGTCCCCCAGGGAGAGCACAGGCAGTCTTGGCAATTTTATCCATCATTTGTATTCTCTGTGAGCACAGGGCTGAGCTGCTCTTGGGGCTGCCTGTGTTTGATGTGAAAATGAGCGCCCTTGGAATGGGATGGTGACTCCAGCGCTCCTGTGACACCGAGGGCTCGTCCCTTCAGGGATGAAAGCTCAGGGAATGTTCAAATCCTGCTGCTGGCCTGGGACTGAGCCTCCTGAACCAGCTCAGGGCGAATCCCAGCAAAGCTGTGCCCACACCAGCACAGGCAAGAACTGAACCTGTGTCCATGTATGGCTGCCTGCTTTCCATGGATTTGCTGCTGGGAATTTCCTGATGTGTTCCTCTATTGGACATCCCAGCTCTAAACTCATATTACATAACCCTTTTAATAAGAATTTTTAAAAATCCTGTGGAACAGAGTGTTTGGTGGAGCTGACATCACTTCCAGAGCCTGGAGCAGTTATCCTGTAGCTCTTTCCCAGCCATTGTGGGAAGTCCTGCCCGTGGCAGGGCCTCCAGGAGCTGCCCTGGCTGCTGACCCCTCAAGCCCAGCCTTTGATCAGCTGAGAGAGCCAGCTACAGTGTGGGGGCTTGGAAGAAATTCCCAGTTTGCTACTGGTTTGGCATAATGTCTTCCTGATGGCCTCAGAGCTATTAAGTTCGAGGCAGGTTTAATGTGTGAGGCTGAAGGAGACAATCCGCCTCTGCTAAAAATTCCTTTACACTTGGTAGGTGGAGGATGAAGAAAATAGTGTAGTGTGGAGTGGATTTGGGATATCAGAGTTCAGAACATGAGAATTCCAGTCCCACAATTTGATTATCTCCTCAAAGCATCCCTCCCTGAGGGTGGCTGTGTGCTGAGGTTGGTTGTACCTGGGAGAACTTTGCAGAAGGAAAATCTCTTCTGTTCTTCCTGAGTTCTGAGTGATTTCATAAAACCATAGAATGCTTTGGGTTGGAAGGGACCTAAAAGCTCAACCAGTTCCACCCTTTCCATGGGCAGGGACACCTTCCCCTATCCCAGGTTGCTCCAAGCCCCGTCCAGCCTGGCCTTGGACACTGCCAGGATTTGTGTCTGATTTATTGTGTCTGTTCACCTCACCTTAAACATGGGGCTTGATTTCTCTGGGGCAGAAATAATTTCTTAAGTTTTGCACAATTTCACTCTTTTCTCCCTCCCAAATTTTCACAATTATTTAAATAATTAAATATAATTTTCTACAGAAACACATTTTTGAGTTTATTGGAATGGAGTGTGCACAGTTTCCATGAATACACTGTTTAATGGGTATCTGTGAAATATGACCTATTTAAAAATCTATATCATATATATTTAAATACATCCTGAGTTAAATATTTAAATGACATTGTCAGTCACTTGCAAAGTCGCATTTAACACAGAACTTGTGTAACCTACGCCGTGTGATGTGATTTTACAGCTCTGCTTACAACAGAGCTTTGGGGGTTGAACTTCGCTGTCACTGCTACGTTTAGGATAAATTTTTGTTACTTATTTGGTATTTCTGTGCACAAAGGAGAGTGAAGAGGCAGCTATTGCTCAGCTGGTTTTGATAAGCAAACAGCTGGCGACGTGTCACATCCAGATGTTGAGTGTCCTGGCACCATTCCCTGAGGAATACTCTGGTTGGCAGCACCCCATGGCCTTGCAGTTCCCAGGTGCCTTCCTTGACCTCAGTGACACTTCCCTGAGCGTGTTCCCTTCTCCAGAGCTGCCCTGGCCATGCAAACAGCTGGATGGAAGTCACCGGGATGTTGTTGCAGTGCTGTGTGCTGCCATCTAATGGGAGCCAAGCACTGTCATTCCTCCTGCCTGGAGTGAGGAATGTGGCCACCGGGCTCTGTCCACTCTACACAGGTGTAAATCTGCTAAAAAACCGGTGTGAGCATCTTGCAAATCTCAGTATGAACACTGTTAAGTTGTATACAGAGCTACCTCCTGCTTTTCCTGATTTTCTTTATTTCTTTCCCTCATGCAGGCTCTCGATGGAAATGTATATGATCACCTTAAGGATTATTTAATGGCATTCAGCAGGACTGAACTAGAGACATGCCAAGCTGTCCAAAACACATTCCAGTTTTTACTGGAGACTTCCAGCAGGGTAAGTTTGAGCTGAATGATCCTTTGTAACTGAATCCTTACAGCATGGACGAATCCCCAGGCTGAAGATCTGCTTCCAAAATCATGACAAAACTGAAGGGTTGTTATTTTTGGTTACTCCTGAGTTAAAAGACACCAGACAGCTTTCTTGGGGAGAATTTTTCCTCTAGCACCCTGAGTGCATTTGCATCCAGAGATGCTCAGTTCTCCTCACCCTGCACGTTTGGGAGGGGAAGTTGCAGCTGAGGGTTCTGCACGGCGTAATCTGGAGCAGAGCCCTGGGAAACTGCTTGGATCATTCCTTAATAAATGTCTGTCAACTTAAAGTCCAAACTATTGCGCTGTTTTCTCCCTGGAATTAAGAGTGGCAAACACAGCAAACAAATTAGAGCCTTGTCATAGACGTGGTTTGTTTGCTTTGTCGAGCAGCCAGGCTCAGAGAGGCGTGATCGCTTCCAGGGTAATTTTGATACTTAAATAATTCATCTGCTGGGCTAAAAAAAAAAAAAAATAAAATAATTGCCATTGAACTCAGAAAAGCTGCTTTGGTGCAGTCATAATATTCCTTTCTACATTTACCTTACCCACCCACCCAGAAACAGAGCTCATTTGCACAGAGATGTGGAGCAAAAGCTTATTTAACATATTCCTTATTTACCTGCAAGCAAGTGATCTCTCACACCTTCAGTGATATAAAGTGAGGGCATGAAAAATGGACTTCACCCTCAGCTTTGAATTTACTTGGCAGCAACTGAAAATAATCAAAATAGCATTTTCTCTTCAGTTGTAGAAGGACTTTCAGTAATTTACCTTGGGGTGTATCATTGAGGTTGACTTCGAGTATCTTCCCCAAAAATGCTGGCTTGGAATCTTTTAGCTAAACAGGCTTCTGTATAATGTCTGCATAATTAATTTCTCACTGTTGTATCAGATCCTTTATGTTCAAAATACTTGGAGAGCTGCCTGGTTGGGACTTTGATCCGCTTCTAAGCTGTCATATCCAAACAGTTCCTTGGAGTAGGAATCCTTTCCTGGGATGTTTGTGTGCCCTGAGTTTGTGTTACCCAGGCCAGAGAGCTCCAGGTTCTGGTTTATTTTGCCCAAGAACCAAGTCAGGCTGTGTGTGTGAGGGGAGCAGTTGTGTTCCTGCTTTACCCCGTGGCCACAGTGCCTGGAGAGGGGACAGAAATGTAAATCCTGCTGGCAGGTCTGAACAGGGCTGTTACAACTGCTTTTTACAACTCGATTTGCTTCTCTCCTTGTGCTGCAGGAATGCAGAGAGGAAAAATGTGTGTTGCTTTGCTGCTGAAAATGTGTGCCTTGCTCTGAATATATTGACTGGTGGATTTTTCCACAGGCTTTGCTTGTCCCTTCTTTCCATGACAGGTCCAGGTTGCAGTAATGAGCCCAAAAAAAGGAGAGGTGAATCCAGAAAAATCCCCATTTTCTCTCCACCAAAACCCACCCACGTCTTTCAAAAGCAGCTTTGAGTTGTTAAACATGTAATAAATTTGTTAGCAATTTAGAATAAACCTGTCATCAAAGCAAAGGTTTTAAATATTTATTGGGGGTTTTGAATGCTTCACCTGTTCTTTGTTAGTTTGCAGTACAAGCTTGGCAGGCTCTGCTTAGAAGAGACACTTCAGGTCATTGGGAGAAATACTTTTGCTGTTCCACCTGAGCTATATTTGTGTTTGCAGGGTGGCATTGAATTGTATTTGCTTTAGAAGGACACAAGTTGCTTCCCACAAGTGTCAAGGATGGCTCCTTGGGATGGGCAGGGCTGGCTGTCACCTCACATGATGCAGAGTGAGGGAAACAGCTAAAACTCAGATTTTCTGTATAAAATGCAGATTTTCCATAGTTTTATCACAGCATTGTTTGTTGGAGCTTTGGAGATTTTATTACTCCTGGGTCAGGGTGGCCCCTGTCATTCCTCTGACACTGGAATGGGAACACTGACCCCAAAGAGGGTGAGTTTAGATGGGATATTGGGAAGGAATTGTTCCCTGGGAGGGTGGGGAGGCCCTGGCACAGGGTGCCCAGAGAAGCTGTGGCTGCCCCTGGATCCCTGGCAGTGTCCAAGGCCAGGTTGGACGGGGCTTGGAGCAGCCTGGGATAGTGGAAGGTGTCCCTGCCCATGGCAGGGGGGGGAATGGGATGATTTTTAAGGTCCCTTCCAACCCAGTCCAGTCTGGGACAGTGATTCTGTGAAAATGCAATTTAACTTCCTTTTCCCTTGAACAGTCTTACTCAAGACTTGTACTTCTTGCACTTCTCTTTTGGAAAAAAGCTGATTTTCTTTGGAGCATTTTCTGGAATTCCATTTGCTGTTTTGAGTAACATTTCCATGAGGTTTCTGGTAAGAGGGCAAATAGGGTTCCTTTATGCACATCTCTGACTGTGCCTTGTTTCTGCATATGGGATACATTTCATGTTTGATTTCAGTTCTGTTTTAACCTGTCAATTGATGTTGACTTCAGAAAGAAACTGTGTAAGAACACTGATTTAATTCCTGAATAACAGGAAATCTATCTGGAAAAGTTGCAGTTTCATCCCAAGGATACAGTGTTGCTTTGGAGTCTTTTTATTTTCTTTTTATCAATTGTCCATTATTTTGTGCACATGCAGGATTTCATGTGCTGGGCTTGCACATTCTCCCAAGCCTCCTGTTCTGATAACAGTTGTTTTCATTTTTAACCACTTAATGTGGCTTTGAGGGGAAGTCTCTTAGGAGTGCTGTTGGATAAATGACTTTTCTGCTTTGAACTGAGTTGCTTGGGAGTCAGATTTCTGTGGGGAAAGTGCATTAAAATATCTCTGTAGGTTTTCACCTCCTCAGGAACTTCATTTTGGGTTTTTTTTTTTCCTAATTGAAGTTAAAATAGTTCCACATATTTGGCATGGCCCAGGGTCATGTGCCATGGTCAGTGTTCACATGGATCTAAGGGACAATTCAATGGAATAGCTGGTTAAATTAAATTATTTTGATGCCAAATCAGTGCTGAGCATCCTCTGAAGCTGCAGATGTTTCCTTCTTTAGTATTTTCTGAATTTCTATTTCTGGGAGTTCGTGATGCAAATCCCTGTCTGTTTTCTCCCCATTTGAGTGTGTTTATGTTCAACTGCTCAAATTGGAGCAGTAATTATGTACTTTTCTGGTTTAGATGAGTGTATTATTGGCCCTGGAGGACTATTTACTTTCTTTAACTGGAGATTAATTTTTTACAGTTCAGTATTTCAGCAACACAAGCGTCAACATTTTGCTGCATTAGAGAACAAGTTTTATTTCCCATTGTCCACCCAGCACAGAGTTCTTGGTCATGCACAATGCTGCTATTTCTGGATTAATACCATCTTTATTATCTCCTTTGTACATGTAAACCCTCAGTTTGGTAATAGATTGATATAATTTTGATGCGTTTTCATCAATTGAGACATTGAATGCTCTGTAAGTTCTTCAACCAGTGATCCTATTTTTTCATCTTGCAATCAACTGGGTATTTCTTTGTAAATCTGTGTAAATTGTGACATAAGAGGTTTGTTTAGGGATCTGTGTCATGCTGCCTGAAACGTATCATTAAACAAATTTAGGAGCTGAAGGAGTTTTGCTTCAGCAAAATGCAAGCTTGGAGAGTTTCCTCTGAAAGCAATTTAATAGAGAGAGATGAAGTTTGTGACTGATTTTGGATGCATTATTCCAAATAGTCTTTTCAACTCCCACAACTAATAATTTCTGCCAAATTAAGACTTTTCAGCTTAAGAAAGAGCAATGCACAGGAAATTACCCACAAGAGGAGAGAAAAATATTTATGGCAGCGACACCACAGAGTGTCTGTTTAGTAGTTGGTGCTTTTTTCCCCATTTTGTAGGTGAATGGCAGGGATATTTTAGGTCCTTGTCACCCAGTGTGTGTGTCCTGCCAGTACCTCTGAGCAGCTCAGGTCCTCAATTCCCTGCTGGTGCACCCAAGCTCCTGCTGCAGGTTTAATCTCAGCTGGAAACTCTCTGCTGGTTTTGCTCTCCAGCTGTTTTTCAGTTCACAAAGCAAGGAGTCTAAATAGACCTTTTTTCTTTCCTCAGGTGGTGCGGGATTACAATCTCCAGCTGTTCTTACAGGAGAACTCGGCGTTCCACAAACCTCAGCCTTTCCAGTTCCAGCCAAGTGACAGTGACACTGTAAGAGCCCTGTGAATCCCTGCAGTTACTTGGGCTTGCTCTATTTTAAAGCAGATTGTTATAAATGGGGGAGAGAATCCCTGGTATCCCAGTCTGGTTTAACCCAGTGCTGTATTTTTGGGAAAGAAAGGGAGAGTGGCCTGGTTGCAGGAGGTGGGTGATGGTAAAAAAAGCATCAAACGGGCTCTGCATCATCCACAAAAGAGCAGAATCTTTTTTTGGCTTCCAGATTGTGACTAACAGTCCTGTGTTTCACTGCTTTCAACCTAATTCCTACTAAATTTTGTTGCCTTTTTATCCTGCTGGCGAGGTTCTCACAATATTCGCTATTACTGGGTTACAACTGTGCCAAATAAAGTGTCCCCACACACCTCAATTGCTCAAGGAATACTTAGAGATACATATAGAGAGTTACTAAAAATAATGCTGTTAAAACACTGCATTCCAAAATAATATCCAAAAATCTTATCTTGGTTTCTGTGTTGCTTCCAAAGCAATCATTAATGACATTAAAATTGAGTGAATCAGAGCATGTAAGTGCATTTCAAAACAGCACCTTGATTAAAGTGGGTTCTTGATGTCCCATTGACATTACTGATGTTATTTTAAGAAACAGCTGTTTAAAATAAGTTTGGATCTATAAAAAATATAAACTTTTTTTTTTCTTGAATTCTTTAGTGAACTGACCTGGGCAGTCTTGATCTGCAGTTCAGGTGATTCAGATCAAGATTTGCATAAGAGTGATTTTCCCAGTCACCCTGACATCTGCCAGGGTTTCCTTTGTATTTCCCTTTTAACAAACTCTGCTTTTGATTTTTCTTCCAGAAAGAGTCAGTTAGATAAATAAAGGTTTGGACAATTCTCTTGGGTGGGATTGTTGGGGTGTCCTGTGCAGGGCCAGGAGCTGGACTCGATGCTGCTGATGGGTCCCTTCCAGCTCAGGATATTGTGTGATAAATTTTAGGTTGTTCTTGATGACAGTGAGCAGAATCTTTCTGAGTGTCTTTGCTCTGCCTCTCTAACCTTTGCTGCCGTGTGTTCTCGTCCCTGTGCACTCCCTGCATCCAGAGTTTTAATGCAGTTCAGCTGGTGGAGATTGAGCCCTCACCTGTCAGTGCTATGAGAATGACCATAGCAGAGGTACCTGGGGTGTTTCTGGTCAGCCTTGTGTTATCCCTGTGCATGTGGGATGCTGAATTTACACTCTGGAGAGGTGGCAAAAGAATGCATGATCTCTATATATATAAAACAGAAAAAAAAAGGGAAAAATAGCTTTTTTCACACTGAGACTTCAAGGAGGAAAAATCAATTTAAGGGTGTTATTCGTGGGGGGCAGCTTCACACTTCTCCTGTGCTCTTGCACAGGGTTTGTAATTGATACTCTAATCTTTTGGGGGCATGAATTAAAATTTCACAGCTGAAGACGGTGCTGTGTGTAATTGGTTGCTGCTCCAGTGTGAGAGGGGAAGGGTGTCTGACAACTGCAGGCTCTTGGTGTGCACTGATGAAATGCAGCCCCATTGCTGATTTAATTTGGGTCCTTTTCCAGAGGGCCATCCCCGTGGCCAGTGGAGCTGTAAGTCACTGCCATTAAACTCTTCAGGGTGAGAAATGGCAGCATTCTGTGCTGTGGCACTTGTGTGGGCTCACAGGGTCCACGTGTGCTGCTGGTGCAGCCTCGCTCCAGGAATTTTTAGGAAGCAATGAATGGGTTGTTCATGTGTCAGTTCCTCACATGCAGAGACTCCTCTGCTTGGTTAACCCACTTGGGCTGCAGAATTCCTGCATTTCCTCAGTGCACTGCAGCTTTGAAAGCTTCAGCTGCTTAGGCTGTAACCACTTCTCCCCAAAATAATGAAATTGTGCTTCTTTATGATCCGTATAATTCTGCTCAGCTAACAGGATCCTGCCTGAGCAATCCCATTTTTAATCAATAAGTACAAGGGAATGAAGGCTCTTGCTCAGGCTTTTGAATTGGTCAGGAATTGGGTGTTTTCTAACTGATGGAGCAACATTTAATTGCAGGAGAACAATCACCAAGCATTCTTTTGCCACGCGTTCTGTTTGTGGATGTTGTGCAGAGTTTGTCAGAGTTTTATTTATCAGTTGGCTTTTAGTTTCTGTGGGCTGTGCATGATAATTTTCACACCAAGAACTGGAAGAACAGAGTAGAGTCATAAATACATCTCATCAAAAGTTTCATATTAACCTTTTCCAAGAACAAGCTGTGGGCTGTCTTTGGGCTGATCCACTGGAACTGGGCTCAAAATTTGGAGTGTTTAAGTATTACTGGAATGGAATTGTGAGGGCTGTAGGCAGAAAGAATGTTATAAACCATATGGATATGGAGCTCTGAGTGGAGAGCTCTGAATTCTGGTGTAAATTCCACTTTTACATGGTCCATCCCAAACTTTGGTTTCATAAGAGAAGAGCTGTTTTCAGGATTTCTGTGCAGTCCTTGAGTCAGGGACACCTCAGTTTGCTTTCAAAATGATCCCAGCGTGCACAGTCAGAGCCTGCAAAAGGGTCTGTTCCTAAGAAAGGAAGGAATTAGACAATTTTCCATCAGCTGCCAGGATTTCTGATCCCAAACATCCCAGTTGCACCAGGTAAAATGTCCACTCTTGAGTGCCCTCAAAGAGAAAAGCACTTTGAAATGTTCGACATCAATCAGATATTTTCCATTGTCTAAAAATTGACTTGAAACAATTTTTCATGTTACTAAATTATTTAGATTCTTTCAGTGTCTTGGTTCATTTTGATGGACATAAATTCTTATTCTTAAAATAGAAAGTTTTCAAAAAAAAACCCTAAAGCAAACCACTTACCCTTAAAGAAATGGTTTGTTTTATAAATATTCAGAAATAAATGATTGATCAGTTCCTAACAAGCTTTAATCCTCTCCAGAAATTAATCCCCAGCGTGGATTTGTCGACAGCAACGTGGAGAATGGAAAAGAGTCTTTTAAAATACCTTTATCCTCCCAAGGAAATCCAGTCAGAACATCCTGGCCTTCCACAGAGGCTGCTGTGATACTCCACAGTTTAATCATCCCCCATCCTCCCACGAGGAAAGGGATATTTATTAATTCCACAGAAATCCAGTGTGTGGAAAACACGCTGTCCCCGTGCTCACAGATAAGCCACGAGAACAGGGCGAAAGAAAAAGGAAATTGGCCAGCTTTTCTCTGTTTCCTGTTTGGAAAAGCTGCTTTTTCCTTGATCCCGGGGTTATCCCGTGGGAAAAAGAGCCAGGTGACACAGAAGTGTCCCTGGAGCGGGAGGAGAAGGGCCCTGAAAAGCTGACACCTCATTTTTGGGGTCTTTTTCCTGTTTTTCGTTCACTGTTTTCCTCAGAGCACGTGAGGCAGAGCTGTGGCCCAGCTGATTTGTCCCACAGCTTCTTGACATGAAAATAATCTTCTTTTTCCCTCTTAATTCGCACAAAAACACCTCAGGAAGTTCAGTGGGAAGATTTGCAGTTTCCCCCCCACGTAACTTGGCTGGTTTATGGGTAGATTGTGAAAATAAAGATGAATTTCCCTTCACTCTCAGAAGAACATCTTGGAATTTCTCAGCATCTTCTGTGAAGGAATTTCATCTAAGTTACATAAACAAGTACAAAAAGAGCCCATAATTCTGTATTTACAGTGGTCTGTGCTTGTAATACCAGAACAGACTGGGTTTAAGTGTAACTTTTTTGAACCTAAATACAAAAAAAAGATTAAAGTTATTATTTAATTTTATCAATCTTTTAATACCAGACCAGACTGGTTTTAAGTATAACCTTTTTGAAGCTAAATATATATTAAAAAGAAGTAATTATTTAATATTATTCAGTATTAGGAATTCTTTTTGAGGAGAATTACAGCAGTTCAGGTAAAGAAATGATCAAGTGGGCAAAGCTCTGCCTTCCCTCTGTGACTTGACCTGTCTTGTGCCTGTCTAAAACTGATTTTATTTAATCCCTCCCACTCCAGTTGTGCTTGAAATAAAGCCTGAGATCTAATATTTATATTTGAGGTTGATATTGAAGAAAAGGAAGGTTTTTGGATCTACTTTGGGACTTACCTTAGGTTGAATGTGGGGATCATTTCTGATTTTCTCTAAGTATAATGAGCTGAAATTGGCTCCCAACCTAATGGATTTTATTTTAAATTTCATTGTCTAATTGATTTTATTTTAATTTTCACCACCTGATTTTAATTTAGAGAATACACTATTAGAATTCTTGGGGTTTTTGCAGTCAGGAAACACAGTTCAAGCAAAGCTCTGGGTAATTTCCAACGGTGAAAATCAGAGAGCAGAAGTTAAACTTGAAAGAAGTGGCCGCTTAAGAATTAGAAATTTGTTTATATTGCATTGAAAATAGCTACAAAAGCAATTTTTTCTGTGTCAAACTTGATTTTAAAAGTCCTTTTTGTGCCTTTGGTTACCTAATGAGGGCAATTTTTCTGTATTTCTAGTTCTAATAGATTTTTGGAGAAGATGGCTGGGAATGCAGCTGCTCTGAGGGCTCAGGCAAATGGGGATAATTATGAGGGTGAGAATGAAAGTAAATTAACAAAAACACTCTGCACTCTAATTTCAGTATTAATTTCAATGAGAACGATAAAAACCTTTAAAAACAATTAAGATTCAAATTAATTTTAAAAAAAGGGTTGTGGCTTTTCATCTTTTGTATGTAACAGAAGTTCTTAATACAGAAACAGCAAGGCCTGGGAATAAAAAAAGCTGTGTTGATCAGTGATATTTAATAAAAATCAATACTTTTAAGGTTCTAGACTTCAAAATAAAACCTGAAACAAACAAAAACCCCCCAAAACCCAAACCAAAACAAAAAAACCCCGAAACAAACAAACCAAACCAAAACATCCCTGCCCAGTTGGATGTTCCTTTTCCTTCTGCAGCCCCATCAGCACTTCATTTATTAGATCAATATATTGTTTAGTATTAATAATATATTATTTGTTAGTTTTAAAAGCAGAATGTGGATCTATAAAGCAGCAATAATAGATTGGTTTGGGTTTAGCCTTATTGTAACATATAGGTTATAATAATAATAGTGGATTTAAGTCCTTTTTTATTATTCTGAGGGGGGAAAAAAACCCTGTGTGCAAAAAATCTTAATTTTTAAAGCTGAGGAGTGTCCAATTTGAAATGTGGGAAATGGACTGAAATATGAGTCAGCCCCAGCTCACTCTTGGCTAAATTAAAATTAAATGAGTTCAGCAATAACAGACTGAAAGGAGCCCCAAACTTGGCTCATGATTTTCTCAGAACTGCTGAGTTGAGCAGTGAGTTGTGTGAAAAATGTCATGTGTGTTCCTTCCTCCTCCCCAGAGTGTTTCTCTGCAGTGCTGGCATGGAAACTTCTTGTTTTCACCTCTTTTTAAAAGAAATTCCTGCTTTTCAGACGTGTTTTATGTCGGTGCTTTGCATGCAATAAATGTTCCCTGCTCTTTGCCTTGGTTCAAGTGAACTTTTTTAGGCCTCAGCCACAAAAATAAGGACCTTGGAGGCTCAAGAGCCAATGTTTTTTTGCCTTCAAGACAGCGCTGGGCCATCTGCATCCAGATATAACTGGATAAATAAGAATACAGGCTGAGTTTGGCCCTGTTGGGAGGCAAATCCTGCACCTGCACCAACATTTCAGACCAAAATGGAGAAGTGACATTTGTCTGCAGCCTGAATGCTTTTGTTAATTTAAGAAACAGCATTGCTGCCCCTAAGCTTTTTAGCTGCTTGGAGCCATCCAGAACTTTCTGTTGGTTTACTGATCGAATTTTTAGCACTAAACACTGTTTTCGTTGTAATCCAAGCCCTGAGGGAACAGCAGAGTGTCCATCTATGTTTAGCTCAGGTTTTTTGGCTCTCCCTTCATTCCTTGGCCATGCAGAGTGGGTTTGGTTTCCCTCTCTTTTTGGAAGAGGTTAAATTGAGTCATTGGACGTCTTGGCACCACCAGGTTCCAGTCCTGAAAACACTTCAGCTTCATGGAGTAAATCAGGTCAGGATCAGACCCTTCCGTTCCTCCACCTTCTTCCCTACAATTTGATCTCCACAGCAGATAAATCTGGTTTAGCTCCTTTCTTCTCACCTATTTTAATGGCAGCTGGGTTTTCATTTCTTACTTGATGTTTCCCTCCAGTCTGTCTTTCCCTAAGGGTACAGAATTAAGGCTTTTCATTGCCCCATTTTTATTTTGTTTTATTTTTAGACCTTGAAGCAAGGGTGAGGTCTGCCTGGGTGCAATACTGCTTTATAAATAACTAATACAAGTCTGATCCAACAAAATTCCTTTATTTTTTGGTAGGCCCTTAAGAGTAGCCTCAAAGTCCACATTCATTTTTCTGGTCAAGTGCTTTTGATAAATAGACTAAAACCCCAAATCACACTTGGGGTAATGAACATGATTATCAAGTGACTGAAAAGTTTGGATTCTTCCTGTATGAAAATGAGCTGCTGAGTAGGAGCAAGAGCAGTGGGAACACTGAAAATATGTTATGGGCTGTTTTCACTCTCAGATGGTTCATAGGGAAGAGGGAATGTCAAGGATTTTGCTCAGATTAAAATTCAGGTGGAAGCTGTGGAAGAAGCTGTGTGATAAACTGGGAAAAAATTGAGGTGAAACATTACCTTAAGGATTGGATGTGCCTAAATAAATCCATGTGTTGTCTTCTTCAAGTTCACAATGGAGTAGCTTAACAGAGGTAATTAAAGAAGTCAGTAATGAAGGAATATGATTCTATAAATCCACCTCAGTAAAAGCCAATTCACCAATTAAATTGAGGAGATGGGTGAAGAGATCCTCGCCTGAAGCTTCACCTTCCTCCTTGTTCATCCCAGAGCTGGCCCCGTGCCTGTGCCTCTGCTCCTCCTCCTCTGGGCTGCTCCACACCTTGTCTGACAATTCCCTGTGCTGGGAAAATAACACTGAAATGGGCATTTCAGACACTGAGAACAAAGGCCAGGGGGTTAAATTTTGATGGCAGGGAGCTTCAATGAACAAAGTAACGAGCTGAACCAATTCTGCCTCTTTTTCAATTAGATCCCCCGGTAGGATGTTGACCTAAGATAGCATTTTTTGCCTCTTCCATGAGGACAGTGTAATCTAAGGGCCAGAGAAATCTTGTTTTCAGAATGACTTCAGTTTGCCTCCTGGTGTCTCTTGGTTTTACTCCAGTCTGTGCCCAGTGCTGGTGTAGATGATTAAACTGTCATCCTTCCTTGACACAAATCATTCCACTTCTCCTGCTAAAATACCTGATAACAGCATCTCTTCTTCTGCAACAGCTGGAGGCTTCCCAGTTACCCTGAAAATAATTCCATGTCTCTCTGCTCTCTTACCCTTTCCTGATGGCTAACCTTGGATTTCTCCTGCCTAAACAACCTTTTCACCCTTGTGGGCTTCTTCTCTAGTTTCAAACTCCACCTGATGAAGAAAAATGGTGTCTTTTGAACGACACAGAGTGAGAAATTTGTGACACGGGCATTTCTTTCACACTTCAACAGCTCTGTGCGTATTCTCCGTTCTTGAGTCATAGTTTATAAGGGATTTTTTTTGGTTGATTCCAAAGGCTGTGCAGGATTATGTCAGGGCTTGTGATAAAAAGGAGTGCAGGGGGGTTGTGGATTGCAGTGACTGGCTCAGGGGAAAAATAATCCTAGGGACTGGGTGAGGTTGGGAGGGATCTCTCGCGGTTGTCTGGTCCAGAGCTGGTTGTCCACGACTGTATCCAGGTGGCTTTTGGATGTCTTCAAAGATGGAACCCATCCCAAATGAATCTGTGACTCTCTTATAGATGGAAATGATAGAAAGATTGGGAATGATTTGAGTGATTCCATGCTGGGAAGTGTTTCTGTTCTGTTCAGCCTGTAGACAGCAGAGAGCTATTTCATCTTGCTTTAGTTGGAACTTCTTGAGAGGGAGAATTTTGCTTTTTGTCATTGGCACAACGAAAGCAGGAATAAGATGGAACAATATCAAAAATGTGATTGGAAATTGCAGACACAAACATTTTTGGACAGGAATTCCCATGCTATACTAAAATATTTGACGGCTTTGTGGTTTGATCACAGTTTACAAAGAATGAGCCCCTTGGTCACACTAAACCTTTCATCTTCAGGAAGGAACTGTTCCCTGTGAGGGTGGGAAGGCCCTGGCACAGGGTGCCCAGAGAAGCTATGGCTGCCCCTGGATCCCTGGAAGTGTCCAGGGCCAGGCTGGACAGGGCTTGGAGCACCCTGGGAATAGTGGAAGGTGTCTCTGCCCATGTCAGGGGTGGGACTGGATGGGCTTTAAGGCCCCCTCCATCCCAAACCATTCCACAATTCCATGATCTTTGCTTCCTATAATGCCTCTTTACTTTGGGAATTGAATTCTTGCAATCTTCTGGCTTTTGGAGTTGTCTTCCCACAACCTGGTACCATCCCAAAGTTCACAAGGAAGTTCTTGTCCTGTCTTCCTTGTTTCCTAAGAAACAAGAACCCTGATAAATGTAATACAGAGTCACCCTGTAGGTAAACACAGAGGCAGCCCGGGGTCTGTGGCTCATTCCTCGTTCCCTGTTCCAGAGCCGGCAGCTGGAGTCGGAGACTGGAACGACTGAGGAGCACAGCCTGAACAAGGAGGCGCGGAAATGGGCGACCCGCGTGGCCCGGGAGCACAAGAACATCGTCCACAGCCAGCGGGTAGGTGTGGGGAGGAAAGCACATTCCTTGGAACAGGAGCTGCTGAAAGCACCAGGGAATTGCCTGGGGCCTCTGTTCACGTGGGTGTCAAAAGTCTGCTCCACGCTAGGAAAATCCATGAGGAGTTTGCTGTTAAATCCAATGTCAAGGCGTAAAATCAGATGTGAATTGATAAATTTATTTCTGTGTCTGTGGCTCAGCTCAGGAGAGGCGAGGGCTGTGTTTGGGCATCAGGCAGCTGGATTTTGGAATGTGTCTTTTAGGAGTGAGAATAAAGACAACAGTTCCTTGCTCTTGCCCCAAAAAAGGCAGCCATGGAGGAGTCTGCTGTGCTTTCACCACACCCTGCCCAGCTTCCCGGTCATCCCTACAATTCCAGTCAATGAGCACAGCATCAGCTGGGGAAAAACAACATCCAGAATGCTCTGAACATCTCTGGGAAGGCTCCAGGGAGACCTGAGAGCCTCTTCCAGTGCCTAAAGGGGCTCCAGGAGAGCTGGAGAGGGATTTTGGAGAAGGCATGGAGGGACAGGACACAGGAAATGGCTTCCCACTGCCAGAGGGCAGGGATAGAGTCATCACCTTTTTTTTCCTGGGGTGGACCTTTGTTGGTCATCCCCAGCATCCAGTCAAACATCCAATCTGGTTGTCACAACTACTTGTCTTTGGCATTTACTGCATGTGTGGTGTGTTTCCTTGTTCCTGGCAGACCCTGGAAGAGCTGGAATGCCACGGGCCCGTGATGTCCGAGCAAACCCGAGCGGAACTGGAGCAGAAAATAGATGAAGCCAGGGAGAGCATTCGTAAGGCCGAGGTAAGGAGGAAGTTCTTTTGACATTTTCACTTCCTTCCCACAGGTAGATCTTCATTTCAGCTGTTTCATTTGGTTGGTGGAAATGTCTATTTTCAGCATCAAAAACCAGGGAATTTTAAGATTTTTTTTTTCTTCATTTGGTATTTGTCAAATCACTGAATCAACTTCATGAAAATCCAGATCAGAAGAGTCTTATTAAAAACACCTCCTGATGAAGAGTGAGTCCTCTCATTTTCCACTGTCAAAGGTCAAGATTCTTTATATTTAGGGGCTTTATCTGAAACAGATTGAAAAGCAAGCTCATTGTTTTTACTAATTTCCTTCTGCTTGAAGGAATTAATACCAGAAAATGGTGATTTTATCTCTGTCTTCATATTTTTAGAAGCAACTGCCGTGTGCTGTTGTAGTGGGTCTTGATACACAAACTGATTCTGGCTGTTGATGGGAAAACGTTGGAAATAATCCTTGTATCTCTGCTTTTACTGCAAGGTGCTTTTAAAAAGGTTACAGAGGTTTATGAGACCTCTTATGGGTTAAGACTCATGAAAAAGTTAACTTCTTATTTGGCTTCCTGTGTTGGGTTGGTGAAAGGGAACTGTTTTTGTGGGCACTGACTGAAAAACCCCACTGCAGGCAGCAGGATCTGATCTGCTGGGTTTTGGATGAGTGGGTTGCTTAATTAAAACTGTAGAACAAACCTAATTGTTTCAGTGAAGTGCTTCTCATACCTCAGAGTGCCTGCTGTAATTAGGAATGTGATTTACAGGTGAAGGGGTAAGAAAATACCGAGCAAAATTATTCCTCCTCCTAGTGGGAGAACTATCAGGTTCCCTTTTTAAAGCAAATGCAGGGTATGGTTTTTTTAAAACCTAAATCTTACAGAAAGTGGTTTAAAAACCTGTTTTGAGTAAATTATTTCCAGCAGACCATGCTCCAAAATACTTGTGTATATACATGTATAGTTAATGATTAAATCTGCAAGGATAGAGAGCATAAGAGTGAAAGATAAAGGCAGCAGCAGCAAGAAACAAAATCAGGATTAGAAGCTGCCAAAAAGAAGGTTCTCACAACAAAATATTGTAAAATTAAAATCAATTACAAGTTAAACCAGTCTGGAACTTAAGTGACTGAGGATAGAGGGAAAGTGCCAAAAAGTGGAAGTTTTATATACATAGAAACATGAATTATTTTCTCCAAGACGTGTTTTAGCTAATACAAATAGTTTTAGCTAATACAGTATTCTCCTGGTTTTCCCCTGTGCTGGAGTTTCACCATCCCTTATCTTTCCAGTATTTAACACGTGCCCTGTTTTACAAGGGAATGTGGTGCCAGTGCCAAGTACTTGAGGATAAAAGTCAGTGACTGGGGGATTTTTGCCAACTTGCTTCTCTTCTGCTGCGTATTTTAAAGGCATGAAGTTATCCCTGAGTTTTTGGAATGGTGTGCAATCCACTTTGTGGGACTTGGCAGTATTGCCACCAAAGCTATTTATGGTGTAGCATTGTTTATTTTTTTATGATAAGCTAGTAAGAGAATTCAGGGAGCTTTTTTATTTCCACTTGGGAATGGCTTTTTCTTTTAATACTGTTAGTCCCCACTCCTCTAAGACTGAGTTCAAGACCATTAATTAAACAAGAGATTTTTGCACACATAAAATCCTGGAGAAGAGCAATCTAAGCTTTGAGCTACAACCTTTTCTTTGGGAATGCAATTATAATTCCTTCCAGTGTGTGAAAACCAAACATTCCTGCATATTTAGGTGCAACTGATTGGGTTGGAATTCCTGAGGGTTGGGTTGGGGTGTGGTATTTGTGCAAGGAGTTATTTGGGCTGTAGGGAGGCTGTGGAGTTTGGCCTGGTATCACATCTGGAGGTGTGTGAGGATGACACAGAGATTCGGTTTTTAGTTTATTTTCTCTTGAAATGGTTGTTATTTTTCTGGAAATTTTGATGCCTGTTCTATCCCATTTTTGGTTTCTTGACTCATTCATTTTCCTTTGCAAATCCGCTTTCTTCCTTCTTTTCTGTCCTCATCCTTCCTGAAAGGAAAGACAACTTCACAAACACATTGGGATGAATTTTTTCTGGTTTGGTCATCTTCCAGTTGCCTGTTTCTCCTTGGGGAATTTTGTATCCCTGACAGATTCCTCCAGTGCCAGTCTCAATGTGCCTTAAAAAGCGGGGTGAGCTGAGTCAGGGCCTTTTAGAGAGGATTTTTATTGGTAAAAGTTTATTTTCCAGGGTGTATTGGGCATAGATGTGCTCATCTCACTGCCCTCTTCCTTGGAGACCCTGAACCCAGGGAAATCTAAGCCCTGGGAGGAACTGAGGAGCTGTTCCATATGGATAACTGGATTTAACAAGCACAGGGATGTAGAAACGGGTGTAATTTGAAAGTACAGCAAAGGAATTGGGTAAAAATGTGCTCAGGATCAGGAAATATTGGAGAATCCCAAGTTTTTTGTCTTCTACAAGATGAATATAAACCCTCAGATTGGCACATCCACAGCTCAGTGGGTTATTTCTGATCTTTTTCCCTCTGGGATAGCAGCTATTTTTCCTTGTGATGTTTTCAGGGAGCAAACTCCTTGATTAGAGTTGGGGGAAAATTAGGAATTCCAGGGGAGTGCTGCTGTGCAGGTGATACATGGCAGTGTGACTGTAACTGATAACCAGGACACACATTTTTGTGTTAAAATTGGAAAATCTGGGGGTTTTTAAAGGTTTTTTTTTTTGCTGTGCTTGCTTGTTTTTAAAGGAAATGTTAAAATAATGTTACATTTTGAGTGATAATACCTCTGGCACTGGCAGAGAAGTAAAATTGACTGTAGTTAATGACACACTGTGGAGTTTAGATCCAGAGGGATTCCATCCTTGTCCCAGCAGCATTGAACCACTTTGATAAAGGCAAGCCCTGGGAGCACAAGGTGCTCCTTCACATTGAAAGTGGCACAGTTCAGGCATCAGCTGCGAAGGAGATCAATGAAAAAATTGGAAATTGATGCTGAAAACCGATAATTTGTGAAAATAAACCATTTTTGGAGCTCCTCTCTACTCACTCAACCAGTTCAGGTAATTGAAGTAGAACTTGTGTGTTTTAAGCTTTGATTTCTGTAGCAGCAGGAAGGAAGGAATTGAGCTTCCCATTTTCCCACTGCCTGAATCCCTTTATCTTTCAATGACTGGAGACAGAAATTTACTGGGAACAGAGCCTGACCCCCCACCAGCTTTCCCCTCCTGTCAGGGAGTTGTGCAGAGCCACAAGGTCCCCCCTGAGCCTCCTTTTCTCCAGGCTGAGCCCCTTTCCCAGCTCCCTCAGGATTTCTCCAGCCCCTTCCCTGGACATGCTCCAGCCCCTCCAGGTCCTTCTTGTCCTGGCCATCCTGAAACTGCCCCCAGGACTGGAGGTGCCTCAGCAGTGCCAGCACAGAGGATTTCTTCTTCTCATCTCATTTTCCCTCTCTCAGGCCAAAGACTCCAGCCTGGGTCTCCCCAAGCAGTTGAGTTGTCCCAGGGCTGACATGATTTTTCTCCAGGATGGTGGGAGGTTTCCCCTTTGCTCTCAGGTCTTTGGGCCTCCACAGCAATTAATCCTGTTCCCACTTAATTATGGGAGGATGCATTTTGCCTCCTCATCAGGATATCTACAGCTCTCCAGAGGGTGTTTGTACCAGATTAGATCTGGTTAAGGCTCACTGCGGTGCTGTTTGCTTGATTTGATCAGCTCAGAGGTGTGGGGCCGTTTTTAATTGGACATGGAGGGCTGATTTACCCCTCTCCTTGTATTTGGCTGTGGGTATTTATTGCTGTGTTGTGTCACAGTGGGAACAAAGCAAATTCCATATGCTTCAGGACAATAAATGAAATGGAATCACAGAATCACAGGGTGGTTTGGGTTGGAAGGGACCTTCAGGATCATTTAGTCCCACCCCCTGCCATGGGCAGAGGCACCTTCCACAAGACCAGGTTGCTCCAAGCTCTGTCCAACCTGGCCTGGAGCACTTCCAAGGAATAAGGCTCCTAATCCAAAGAAAAGGTGAATTTGTAAAATGCCACTCACTGCCATCTCTGGGTGAGCTCAGGAAGCAAAGGCAGGGAAGAGCTGAGCAGGGAACCAGGTGCCATCCCTGCAGGACTTGTGTAGGAGCTGCTGGTCTTTCCAGGTCAGCAGATTGAGGACTGGCCTGGAAAAATGCCAGGGACATCCACAGAGCAGGAATTTCAAACTCTCCTGGTGAAAAGCAGTTTAGTGAGGGAGAGAATGACTTTTTACATGGTGGGTAGTGCCAGGACACAGGGAATGGCTTCCCACTGCCAGAGGGCAGGGATGGATGGGATACTGGGAAGGAATTGTTTCCTGGGAGGGTGGGGAGGCCCTGGCACAGGGTGCCCAGAGAAGCTGTGGCTGCCCCTGGATCCCTGGACGTGTCCAAGGCCAGGTTGGATGGGGCTTAGAGCAGCCTGGGACAGTGGAAGGTGATGGGCTTTGGGGTGTTTCTCATCCAGCCTCTGCCTAAACCTTACTGAGTTTTTTGGTTATGAAATGTCCATAACATATTTCACCATGTGAAGAATCAGTGTTCACCCCAGGAGCACAGAGAAATGTGTTAATAAAGGTTTGCATTCGTTTATTTTATATCCATTTAATTATCTCCTTACAGAATTGGAGTGATTTCCATTCAGCCCCATTCCCAGCAGCCTGGGAATCACTTTTTAAACTCTACAAATTCAATCCTTAGGGATCTTTAATGTTTTATGTGCCTAAACTTGGGAAAAATCCATCTGCCAGTTGAGCTTTAGCTGTGCAGGTGGATTCTTCTCCATGAGTAGCTTCCCCTGTGTTTCCTCAAGCTTGGAATTCCCTTGGGAGAGGTGTTACCTGTGCCAGTGCCTCATTTCCTGTTTGCTTCACCCCAACAGCCTCGTTGGATTTCAGTCCATGCAGGTTATTTAGCATATAAATTAACTCCTGGAATATCTGTACAAACCTCCTGCCCAGCCTCCCACTTAAAAAAAAAACCCCAACCCACTCAGTGTTGTGGTGGAAAATGTCATTTATGAGCTAATTCCCCACCTGGTGCAGAAAAAAGGATCCAGATTTTGGGTGAGTTGTGTTGGACAGGATTTGTCTTTTTGCTTGGGGTCGTTTTGCCACAGCTTTGGGTTTTGCACCCCAAACCCCAACAAGGCAGTGAAAGTTGAATTTTGAGGATTATTTCCTCATACACTCCTATATTAACACCACTGGGCTGTAATTTAAAACTGAACTGCATGGAATAAGACCCACTTTGGGTTTTGAGAAGTTTAGGGCACTCCAAGACTTAATTATAAATCAAATTGATTTATAGTCATGTCTGCCTATCACTGTATCATAATTCCAGTGGCCCAAAATTTTCCTGAAGAGAATTACTTTTCCTGAAGAGAATTACTTGATTCTAATACATTTTTCAATTAAAATCCTAGAATTCAAACAAAAAAATGTTTCTAAATGAGGACAGAAATAAAGATAATGGCTTTCCAGAATGTTTTGCCAAAATCTTTCCACATTGATTTCTTCCTGGCTAAAGGAATTCGCCAAATGAGAGTGTCCAATGACTTGGGGACATGGTTAGTGGTGGCCTTGGCAGTGCTGGGGGAATGATCTTAGTGGGATTTTCCACCCTAAATGATTCCAGGATTCTGTGATTCTATGATTCTATGATTTTGTTTCAAGCACTAAAAAAATATTGCAGTGGAATAAAACATTTCTCACAAAAGATGGTTTGGGTCTCCTCATAATCCTAATTTAATCCGATTTTAGTATCTGACCAAGTTCCTAAGTATAACTTTAGTGTAGAAGAAATAATTCTGAATTCTTCAGGAGGAAAAAATCTGGGCATGGCACAGGGTTTGTTCTGCACCTTAAAAAGCTGTGGCAGGTAAAGCAACTCTGCTTTCAGGAAAATCCATTTAAAACTGGTTTTAACAATCCCAAACCAGAATATTGAAGGGGCCACATTTGCTGCATTTCTGTGGGGTTTTTGCCCCAACACCTTTATAAATGGCTTTGAAGGACTTGGATCCGAGGTGTTTGTGGGATGTGAAGGAACTCTGGGTTTCTTTCCAGCCCTTTTCCTCCTGGGAACAGGGAACAGCTCTGTAATGTTCCTGCTGGGTTTCATTTCCATGCCTTGCAGAGCAGTTGTGTATCTTCAACTGGAGTAAGCTGTGGGTCTAAAACCTTTGCTTAATTAAGAGTGGAACAGTAAATAAACAAAACTATTCCATCTCCCATGTGGAGCAACATCAGGTATGTGAGGAATAGATAACAGTGTTTATATTTTCTCAAACTTGGGTGGTTTTTCCTTTCATCTTCTTAGAACCTCCCAGCAGAAAGAGCAGCTCAGAGAAGCAGGAACCCCCCAGAAGAGTTTGTACATTTGGTGGGTGGCTGATGGTTTTTTAATCAGTGTAAAAATACCCCAGTCCTGAGCCATTAACCAGTAATTGGTGACTGGTGCCTGTAAACAGCAATTTCACTGTTACACAGGAAAATGTTTGTCCTGCAGTGAGAATTCCTAACAATGAAATTTGGGCAGCACCCAGATTTCAGAGCCAGCGCTGGATTCCAGCATTCCTGGGCTTTGGAAGCTCAGCTGCCTTCCTGGAGATGCTCAGTGTGGCTGGGAGTGCCAGGGGTCACTTGATTTGAGATATTTTTGGGTCTGTCAGTGGAGGTCACAGCACGAGTGTCCCTGGGGAGCAGCCAGTGGGAGGGAGGGGAAACCAGTGGTTAAAGCCTCGTTCAGTTTTTAATGTGATGATCTTTCCAAGGGACCAAGGCTTTCAGAAAAGCTTGTGACACAACGTGGTGCTGGTGAAATCATCACTGTTGCCCTGTTGCCTTCTTACTTAACATTTTATTCTGGGATGATGAAAGCATCAAACCCCAGCTAATTTAGGTGCAGTGATGTTTGAATGAAATGTTTGTACCTTTATAGAATCACAGAGGCATTGAGGTTGGAAAAGCACTCTGAGATCCTTGAGTCCAGCCCAGCATGGCCAGGGCCACCACTAAACCATGTTGAAATGGGTACCCCTTCCTGTGTGAGAAGCAGAATAAAGTTATACTCCTGAGTGGTATTTTATTTGTATTTTTCCTATAGGTAGGAAGCTGTTAACTCTGGTCTACCAGCATAATTATTTAGGTAAAAATATAATCTCAGCTTGTAAATAACTTTTCAAGTGCAGGCCTGACCTAATGCTGCTGGTGCTTTTATGGCTTGTCTGCAATGGAATGAAACTCAAAACATTTGTGGTTTGGAGCAAACATCTGTTGACTGTTAAAGCTCCTGGGTGTAAACAGGGAGGGGGAACTCCACTGGATTTGCTGGGTACGTTGAATTAAAACCTCTTGTCAAGTACACTCAAGGATTTTGGAGCAGCTTGTTTATTTTAGCTCACAATTTGTACAAACTACAGCAGAGTGGGGGCTAACAGCAACTGCAGATGTTTGTAGCAGCCTGGACCAGTGTTTATTGCTGTAGCATAACTCAGCCTAATTGGAAATTGCATAAGGAGGTAAACAGCAAAACAACTGGGCTGAGCAATTCCTGGGTGGAGGCATGGGGAAAGTCCTTGTAAATTGGTGTCAGCATATAAAGACAAATAAGGGGAAAGCTGCTTCACTCCACAAGTAAATATATACATTAATATATATATATTTATATATTCAAGGCCAGGCTGGACAGGGTTTGGAGTGACCTGGGATAGTGGGAGGTGTCCCTGCCCATAGCAGGGGGTGGCACTGGATGATTTTAAGGTCCTTCCAACCTAAACCATTCTGGAATGCTGTGAAGAAGTTGCCTTTGACAAGGTTGTTCTCCCTGCCTTGCCTGTTCCTGTGCAGCTCCAAGGCTGAAGTGGCTTTGTTCAAAATCCTGAATGCTTAGGAACAGGCAAGAGGGGATGCACATGAATGTATTTAATGTTTCCTCCTTTTCTCAGCTCTCTGAACACTATTTACAGTGCCTGTTAATCATTCACTTGGAGACCCCTTGCATGAAGAAGTGGAAACTTCCCTTGGCTCGGTGGCTTTGGCTTTTCCCGTGGGAAACACCTCTCAAAGTTGTCCCATCCTCCTTTCTCCATCCCCAATTACAGGGGAGAGCATGTGCATGCAACTGTAGCCACAGGAAGATACATTTGACATCATAAATTCTCCTTTTACAACTTACCTACTCTTTAAAAATCACATTTCTTCTACACAGAATTTGAAATAACGCCTCTCAAGAGTGGTTTGATTGAGGCAGGTTTAAAGTCACCTTCACAAATTAAGTGAAAATTGAGACATGTTTAGGGGTTCAGCTTAATAAAGTTAAAAGTCATTTCTTTTCTATTTTCTTAGTACAAAGATAAGATTCTCTGATTCTGTAAGTGCAGCAGCATGTCAAAAATGAGAAAAGTACCTGTATCACTTCAGCTGAACACAAAATTTTGTATAGAATAAGGATTTGTGTGAGAGATAAAAATCTACATGGCACCAGTTGGCATTTTAATTCACTGTACACATATTCTTCATAATCTGCTGTGCTTCAGCCAATGCTGGGAAGGGAATTTCCCTCTAATTTATGCCTGAACCCATCTGGTTTTTGCTGGTTTTGCTTGGATTCCCAGTGCTGCTGAGAGCTTGGTGTGTCAGGGATGCTGCAGTGAGGTGCCTCAGATCCCTGTGGGAAGGGCTGGAGGGGAGAGAAAGGAGATGGAGCTTTGCTACTTGCTAAAAATGACCAATGCTGTGAAAGGGAATGCAGGAAAATTTCCAGGCTGGTTCAGTGGATTTCTCTTACTGCCTCCATCAGTGACTCGCTGAAGGATTTTTGGGAAATCACTTGATCTTTGTTGCTCTGATGAGCAAGGGCAGCAGGAGGGTGTTGAGAGGGCTGGACTGGACTGGACAAAAATATCCTAAGTTTTATCCCTGGGTTTGCCCTCCACTTCTTGATGCAAATCTGCTTTTCTTGGAATCCTGAATTTCTTCATGCTGCTCTTCCCATCCCTCCTGTTTAGACTGTGAACTAATTTGGATCAGGGTGGTGCTTTGCCACGGATTTGTTTAAATCCTTGGCTCTATCAGCCAGAGACTGTGCCAGGATGCTGAAGTGAACCCAGCTGTCAGAAAACCTCCGTTTTCATGCTGGTCTGAAGACAAAAATCCTGGAACTGTTTGTTGGAGTGCGATACTTGCTTAATTTTGGGATTATTAACATACCCTGCTTCCACAACAAATGAGTTTCCTGTGATCTCTGGCACGTGCTGGTGGAAAAGAGCCTCGCTTGGGAGTTGGTGGGTTGATGTGTGTGGGGGTGTGTGTGTATCCTACCAGATTTATTTGTGTTTCACATCCAGTGCAGTCACCACCTGGAGGGGTGTGCTCTGTGGATATTCCTAATTTTTAAAATCCTGGGAAGCACTGGGTTGTTGGGCTTTAAAGCTGCGCTGTGGATATTCCTAATTTTTAAAATCCTCAGAAGCACTGGGTTGTGGGACTTCAAAGCTGCACTGAACTACTTCAGAGTGTGAATTGGGAGTGAGCATAAACTCAGAGGTGTTATTTAAAAAAACACCCAACTGGTGAGACTGGCTGGGCCTCCAGAAAACCATTCCCTGTGTCTTGGCTCACACCACATTCCTGCAGGCCAGGAAATGAGGAATGGGACTCATTCCCACAGGGAGCAGCTTTGGGAGCCACCCGGGTCGTTCCTGGATCGGGAAAATGCCGCGGGATGAGGTGGAATCGCGAGGAACCCTGAGCCCTGTGTGTGTTTGTGTCCCCAGATCATCAAGCTGAAGGCAGAAGCGCGGCTGGAGCTGCTGAAGCAGATCGGGGTGTCGGTGGACACGTGGCTGAAGAGCGCCATGAACCAGGTGATGGAGGAGCTGGAGAACGAGCGCTGGGCCAACCTGCCCTCGGTCACCAACAACGGCTCCTCGCACCTGGTACGGATCCGGGGGGAAAACTCTGCCCAGGGGTCTCTCCTGGGGCTAATCCTGACTTAGTGTGGGATACAGCGGGTCCAGAGGCCATGGAGCTGCTCCAGGGCTGGAGCCCCTCTGGGAGAGCTGGGGGTGCTCACCTGGAGAGGAGAAGGCTCCAGGGACACCTCAGAGCCCCTTGCAGGGCCTAAAGGGGCTGCAGGAGAGCTGGAGAGGGACTGGGGACAAGGCATGGAGGGACAGGACACAGGGAATGGCTTCCCAGGATGGATGGGATATTGGGAAGGAATTCCTCCCTGGCACAGGGTGCCCAGAGAAGCTGTGGCTGCCCCTGGATCCCTTGGAAGTGTCCAAGGCCAGGTTGGCTGGGGCTTGGAGCAGCCTGGGACAGTGGAAGGTGTCCCTGCCCATGGCAATGGGATGATTTTCAAGTTCTCTCCCACCCAAACCATTCCATAAAAAAACAACCTGATAATGTTTGGGTGGTTGTAAACCAATGGGGAAAATCTTGTGGTTTTTCATGGCTGAATTGAATGGGAACTAAAAAAAAAAAAGAACCCCTCCAAAAAAAGGATTTTTTGGGTTCTTTTGCTGAGTTTACTTTAAATTGATTTTTCTGACCTTGGATAAGTGCCATAGTATTTATTTGCCATTTCCTGAGAAGAAAAATGTCTTGTGTGTTTCTTTAAAGTTTCATTAATAGTTGAGATTGTTATCTTGAGATCCCTGAAATAGAGACTTTATTCTTCCAAATAAAGTCTTTATTCTTCCTTAGAAAACTAAGTTCTACATCATCCCTTAAAGAATCATTTATGTAGAGATTGTGGGGAAACTCATCAGGAGACCAAAGCCTGTTTTCCAAATTGATTAGGATATTTTGAGGTAAAAAACCTTAATTCATTAAAAAAATCAGTATGTGGCTTTGGAAAACAGACTTTCCTTTCCTGTGACCAGGGTTAAATGTTTTCCCTCAAAAATTTTTCATGGATTATTTGAGGTACAATGAACAATGCTGGGGAATGGTTGAACTCAGTGATTTTGGAGGGCTTTTCCAACCAAAGTGGCTGGACAACCTGTGACTCCTAGCTAACTCTTTGGAAAGTTTCATGCAATATACCCAAAACTGATCTAAAAAGCAACTTTGATCAGTGGAAGGTTGGTAATGATGTTTTTAATTGAGTTGTACATAAGATTAATTGCATTTGTATTGTCGGTACACTTGTTTATCTTGGAAGAAAGCACATTTTTAGGTAATTCAAGGAAGAATAAAAAGCAAACTTTGATTTTCCTCCCCTCTTCCCCAGGAAGAATGAAATATTTCAGAATCAGTAGTGATGGCTGAATCAAAGAAACTCTATTCAGAAAAGAAGAACTGCTATAAGAGCTGAGTTTTTTGCTCATTCCCATATTTCTTTATGCTTTTCCCATGTTTTTTTCTCCATGTTTTCTCCTTATTTTTTTTTAATATGTTTTCTTGGTAGTGGTAGCAAACCCTTAGAGGGATAGGGGTTTTTGGAGGTAGAGATATTGTCCCCTGTGGCAACTTTAGTTCAGAGAAGAGAGCACTGACTGGAATCTCAGCAGATGCTTTCCAAATCCCCTCCTCACTTCCTCTGGGCTGTTGGAAAGTTTATCCTCCTGGATATCACACCCAGCTTGTGGTGGTGATTTGCACAGAAGGCTGTTGCAGGCTTTATTCCCATCATTCATATAATTAGGAATTAGGGTTGGAGTGTGCAGATCCAGCGAGCCCTCCCAAATCCCAAAGGAATTCCTGTGCTGGCTTTCACTTCAGACCCTCTCTGCCCATGATAGGTGAGGATTGGTTGCATAGCTGTGTTAAACAGTGATTTTATTCCATTTTTTGTTGTGCTCCACCTCCTTTAATTCCCCTCTGTGCCTGTTGGGCTGCTCCAAATCCCTCATTCCCAGTCTCCCCAGACATGGCACAGCTGGCCCTGGAGCTGAGCCCCCCGTGCTGCTCCCGGGCGATGCCACAGCCTGGGAGGTTCAGCTCTGAGTCTCATTTTCCCCTTTTACACTTACGTAGGCTCCTCTATTTAAAAAAGGCTCTGTTGATCTTGGCAGGCCGGACAGGGACAGCCCAGAGATGGAATTCTTAGAGCTGGGACCAAAAACGCCAGAATTTAGAGGAATTGCTGCAGTCTGTAACAAGCAGCACTTTCACTCCAGCCTGGAGGACTGGGCAGTGTTTAACAGAGCTGGGAAGGGGCTGGAGCCCCAGGAGCGGCTGAGGGAGCTGGGGAAGGGGCTCAGCCTGGAGAAAAGGAGGCTCAGGGGGGACCTTGTGGCTCTGCACAACTCCCTGACAGGAGGGGGCAGCCGGGGGGGGTCGGGCTCTGCTCCCAGGGAACAGGGACAGGACCCTTCTGTGTATTTGTGCAACAACACAAGATAGATTTTTATATATAGACACATTTCCATAGTTTTTTTCACGTGTATAATCCACTTTTCTCATCACCTCCCCTGCATTTCTTGCTGTGTTTGCTGCCTGTCCCACCCCTTCAGTGTCACTCTGTCCCATGCATTCATTCCTTGCTGCTGCCATCTTCCATCCCAGGCTCTGCAGAAGGATGAGCTCTATCAAGCAAACCTCTTGGTTTCCTGTTTTCCCTCTCCCTGCCTGCTTCCCAAATGATTCCAGCCAAGGAGTTCAGAGCAGCCCACGCTGAAAATGAAGGCGTGTTTGTGCTCCTCGTGTTGGAAAACCAGGAGCAGATGTTGCCCAAACTTTCTAGACATGATTTGCTGGTTTCCATGGTGTCCCAGCTGGATGTCAGCACTGGCTGCTGGGTCCCTTCCCACACAGGAGGGGAAACCTCCTCAATTTGCCACAATTTGTAGTTGGTTCCTGATCTCCCAAAGCATTACCCAGCTGTAGGACAATTTTTTGGTTATCCCAACATCCAGGAACACACCGAAGGAGAGATGGAGGCAAACTGCTCTGGAATGAGAGTTAGTGAGGAAGGAAGAATCACCAGGATTGCAAGGGTTTGGTTTGGAAATAGTAACATAAAAATTAATTAAGTCACAAAATGATGGAGCTCTGTGCTCTTCTAGTCCAGGCCTAGAAGAGCAAAGCTGTCAGAGACCTGGTTTAGGGAAGCTGCACAGGAAATTTGTAGGCTCAGCTTAACTTTATTTTGATTTATCAGCCTCTCACTTTTCATGAGGAGCACCAAATTCACTCCCAAGTTAACAGGAATAAACACAGGGAAGATGGAACTACATAACAGTGTTGCCTTTGATTCAAAGGACTTTTCTCAGAATAATTCATCATTTTTCACATGAGATAAAGTATTTATTCAAAACATAACCCAGGCACAAGGCCAAAGCACAGCTCATGGCAGTGTTACCCAAACTTGTATTTTTCCAGCACACTGACTCCAGGTTTTATTTAAACTTTTATAGCAAGTTTTTACAAATCTTCCTGTCTCTAAGAATTCTTGTAATAAACTGCAGCAAATCTGTGGTGCAGAATACACCAGCTAGAAGGTTGATTTGGGGGTTTATTTTTTTAAGCTTTAAATATTTCCACTGCAGATCTATTTTATAACTCGTGGTCACAGGTACATTAATCTTTTAGTAGCATAAATTCTCTTTTTTCCATTAAACTGTTTTTTGTGCCTCTGCAATGGCATCTCCAAAGTACTTTAGTCACAGCTTATGTGAAAAATGGATTTTATAACTGGCCAGCAGTTGAGTTGGAGCTTCCAAAATCTTCAGCAGTTCTTTTTAAAGTCCATGTGCTTGTGCTTGAACAAAGAAATCCAGCTGAGCTGCTTTCAATAACAATAAGTCATAAAAAACACACACTGAAAAACATGAACCAGCTCATTTTTACTGTTATTTCTTCACCAATTTTGAGCAGCTGCTGTAATGCCAATTGCAATTTGTTTTACCAGGTCAATGCTGATGCAGAAAAGGAAGAAGGTGAAGAGTTTGAAGACAGCATGGATGTTTTTGATGATAGCAGTTCTAGTCCTTCTGGTACTCTCAGAAATTACCCTCTCACCTGCAAAGTTGTTTATTCCTATAAGGTTAGTGATGGTTTTTTAGTTTGATTAGAAAATGAATGATACAAAAGACAAGTTAAAATGTGCCTGTGCCTGTGGGAGCTCGAGGTTTGCTCTGCTAGTGGGGTGGGATTCAGGGAGCTCCCATGTGCCCTTCTGAGGGAGAAAGGCTCTTGTGAGTGGCAGAACCTTCATTGGGACGTTTTAAATGATGTTAAAGCTTTCAGTTTTTTAAAAAACATCGCTTTTAATAAGAGTCTAGATGGGAATGTTCTTCCCACTGCCCATGCCTTGCCCTTAAAGCCGCTTTTCTTTTCCATCCTTCCTGTCCCACACTCCAGGCTTCTCAGCCAGACGAGCTGACCATAGAGGAGCACGAGGTGTTGGAGGTCATTGAAGATGGAGATATGGAAGACTGGGTAAAGGTACAATTTCCTGAGCTTGTTTTCTTTTAGGATAGAAGCTGGGATGGGAGGAAGTGCTGGGGTTCTTTGCAGGGCAGCGTTCCCAAGCGGAGAACGGCTCCTGTTGTTCGTTCGCAGGCACGGAACAAGGCGGGGCAGGTGGGATACGTGCCGGAGAAGTACCTGCAGTTCCCCACCTCCAGCAGCCTCCTGAGCATGCTGCAGTCCCTGGCTGCGCTGGACACCCGATCCCACACCTCCAACAACTCCACCGAGGCTGACCTGGTGCCGGGCAGCCTCAACGGAGACTCCAGTGGTAAATTCCAGTTAAAAATTACAGAGGGTATTGAGCTGGTATTGATTTTCCCAGATTTCATGGAATCCCAGAATCGTTAAGGTTGGAAAAGACCTCCAAGGTCGTGAAATCCAACCTTTCACCAAATCCCACCCTGTTGCAAACTCTGCTCATTTTTGAACACTTCCAGGCATGGGAACTCCACCGTTTCCCAGCCTGTTCTGATGTTTAGCCACTATTTCAGGGAAGAAATTCTCCCTAACATCCAAGCTGAGCCTCCCCTGGTGCAATTTGAGGCCATTTCCTCTTGTCTTATCTCTGGTTTCCTGGGAGAAAAGGCCCCACCTGGCCACAGCCTCCTTTCAGGGAGTTGCAGAGAGAGACTGGCCTGTGTCTGAGCACAACCATTCCCAGTAATTATCTCAGTAATTATCTCTCTCATATCAAATCTGCATAATTCACCTCCTTAGCTCGTACAGCTGAGATTAAAATTAAGGCAAACCAAAATAATCTGGCTCAGCAATAACAGAATCTTTAAAAGAACTTCAAAATCACCAGCTTGGTGTATGCTTGCAATTTTTTTCTTAGCTCACTGGGTTTTTCCTCTTCCATTCTGCAGTCTGTTTTGTAAAAGCACTTTATGATTACGAGGGGCAGACGGATGACGAGCTGTCCTTCCCGGAGGGAGCCATCATCCGCATCCTGAACAAGGAAAACCAGGATGATGATGGCTTTTGGGAAGGAGAATTCAACGGCCGCGTCGGGGTCTTCCCCTCGGTGTTGGTCGAAGAGCTCACGGCCTCAGAGAATGGAGAGGCTCAGAAGATTGGGGATACCCAGGTATGGGAAGAGTTGGTGGCTTGGTTTATTATTTGGGCAGTTTGCAGAGATCTGTCACTTCTTCAGAGAAGAAAAAAATCAGAACCAGTTTACGAAAAAAAATCATCAGAAGCAATTTAAGAAAAAAAAAATTTTAGGAAACCAATTTAAGGAAAAAAAACCCAACCAAGCCCTCAGTGCTTTCATTTTAGTTTCTTACCCAGCCTAATAATTATCAACTGGTGTATTTTTGCAGATAAAACAGATGTGTGAATAAAGGCAGATATTTGGGTGGAAGGGAATCGAAGGAGAAAATTCGCAGTTTACTTCCTGTCATTAATTTATGAGAGACTGAGATGTCAGACACAACCTGGCAAAAAGAGAATTACAGGCTTTTTCAGCCCTAATTTCATGTTTTCATACTTAAATCTGTTCTGGATCCTCTCATTTTTGAGGGGCAGGATATTGCCAAGTGCTCGATTACAGTAATTTTTGCAGGAATGTTCTCATTTCTACTGCGTAGTTCTGTAATCCTTATATTGTATTAGAAAATCAGACACATTCCCATGTGGAGTTTGGGGCTAGAAACTGCACTTCCATGTTTTCTGCACAGGAATTTTTCAGTATTTTTATTCCTTGTTTTAAGAAGACCATGAAAATGAACATTTAAGTGCATTTGGGTGGGGATAAAACTCCTGATCCCAACACTTTTGTGTGAACCCAGCTTGGCCAAATTACCTTTTTGTTTCGAATAACCTTCAGAAAGCCTCTCTGAATTACCTGGGAGA
>VZTH01013975.1:3795-16380 GCA_013397815.1 Aleadryas rufinucha
CTGCCAGCTCTTGGTGGGGAGAGTAAGGGTGAACCACAGAGTTGGAATTACAGAATATCCTGAGATGAAAGGGGCCCACCAGGATCATCCAGTCCAGCTCCCTACACAGACACCCCAACAATCCCACCCTGTGCATCCCTGAGAGTATTGTCCAAACGCTCCTGGAGCTCTGGCAGCCTCGGGGCTGTGCCCATTCCCTGGGGAGCCTGTTCAGTGCCCCAAACACCCTCTGGGGGAAGAACCTTTTCCTGATACCCAACCTAAAGCTCTTCTGGCACTGCTCCAGCCGTTTGCCTCAGTTTCTAATGGAGCTGAGGATTGATGCTAGTATTATATCACTATAAACACACCAGCATCATGATGAGTGCCTCATTGCAATCACATTTTGTGACTGGTCAGATAACAAGATCTTTGAAAAAACCCAAATTTTCATCAGGACACACAAGTCAGTTTCCCAGTTTTACCAAAAAAGCCACAAACTGGTTCTAAGGATTTTCAGTCAAGGAAACCAGAGGCTTTAAGTGCCACAGCTCTTTTTGGAAGCATGAATTCTTGTGTCAACAGCTGTATCTGTTACCACAGAAGGACAGCAAAGATGATAACACAGTAAAGAATCAACGTGAGATGGTTTCTAGAGAGGGGAGGGAAGATTAATCAGTCATTCATCTGCCTTCCATTTGGGATCTAGATGAGCACTGAGATAGAGATTAAGCTACATAAATTATCCTAAAAATGGAACTGACGTAGAAGAGCCATCAGCACTGTACCTCAGGATAGTGCCGTGATTTGGGATTTACAGAGGGATGTCAAAAACAATGGGCAGTTTCATGGAACACAGTCTACCACATGTGCCAGGCAGAAGATGAAAACACAGGATACAAACAATTTCTTCACACAGGTTCTTTATTTTTCCATGGCGCTGTAGCAGTGATGAGGGAAAGAAATGCTAATGCAGCACAAGCTCTCTATAGGGAGAACCTTTGGTTCTCCCTTTCCTTCACTGGAGTTCAAGGTACATTTTTATCTGTGGCTGCCCCTGGATCCCTGGAAGTGTCCAAGGCCAGGTTGGATGGGGCTTGGAGCAACCTGGGCTAGTGGAAGGAGTCCCTGCCCATGGCAGGGGGTGGAATGGGATGAGCTTTAAGGCCCTTTCCAACCCAAGCCATTCCATGATCCTGTGACAGTCACCTGCATTTTGGTGGCCCATGTGCCTGAGATCAGAATTCACACTTTGCAGCCAGGTATCCCCAGCTTTAGCAGAGATCTCCTTCAACAGCATGGCTTCTCACAGCTCCATGAGTATCCTACGATTAAATTCCCAGCAGCTGAGGCTCAGCCCTGCAGTTTTTAAAGCAAGGTTTCCCACTGTGGTACAAAATACTCCGTAGGTCAGGTTCATGAGAGGACAAATTCCTGGGCACATCAAGCAGCCAGTGCTGTGCACATCAGGTTAGATGGTCGTTGGCAGCATCCTTGCCTAAAATCTGACATTTTAATCCAGATTTCACTAGCTTTTGTCATCATGTCACAACCTCTTTTTTGGCAAAACTGTAATTTTAGTTAGAAATTTCTCAATAAGTATTTTCTATTCAGTTTACTTTGGAGTTTCTGTATTTTTATCATTGTGAACTGTGTTTTTTCAGGACCGACTATGAAAATTTTTTCCTTTATTTAACTTGGAAAAAATGAAGAATTTTAAAGCAAATTTTAACCCCATAAAAATATTTCTTATATTACACATTGGCTAACAATTCCAAAATAAATTTACTTTTTTAGCACAATATCCTTCATGTTCCCCATCCTAAGTAGCATTTTACATTCCCCACTCCAGATTTTCCATATTGATCTCATAGTCCTCAGGATTTCATCCCTCCATTACTAAAACCTTTTTTCTTTCTGAACCCCGAATTCCTATTTGCTCAAATATTTGTTTTTAATCATTGAAAGTCTGAAGTCCATTCACAAGCAAGGGGCTGAAGTAAATTAATGACTTTTATTTATTTAAATTACCATTAGTGAAGAAATAAGCATGATGTTAAATTATCATTAGTGAAGAGATAAGCATGAAAACAGATAAACTGTGAACTTTGGGGTAACATTTCACCAAGGCCACTGCTCTGCTGGAGGTATGGTGGAGATTGAGATGCAAAATACAAGGGGATGGTGAATATCTGGATTTCCTTTGTATCTCCCATAGTAAAGAATGATATTTTAAAAAAGCTGATGGAATCAGTTACATTTTTTGGTGGAAAATTAAGGATCATACCTGTGCTCTAGTGGTGGTTCTAAATGCATTGCCTTGGCCTCATCAGTGGGTGCTGGTTTGTGTTCAGTGGCACTGATGACTTTATAAAAACAAATGACAGAGTTGTTTACGCTGCCCTGCTAAAGAAAATAATCTGATTTAATGGTGCTGGTTTCCCAGTTTAAAAAAAAAAAAAAAATTGAAAAAGGAAAAAAAAAAACCCCAACAACTCTTGTGCTATGTGCTGTAATAAGCTTTTTATAAATGTGCTCATGTGGTGCTGAGCGGAGCCCGCTGTGCCGACACCATAAAAGCGAGAGGGAGCTTCATCAGCTCTAAGTGCCATCGTATATTCCCTGCAGCAGCGTTCCCCGGGATTAATAAAGTTTGTAAGAAATACACAGGCAAAAGATTAAAAATACATGCATGATACTACCCGTGGTAATAAAAGCTGATGTTGTTTGGACTGCTTGTTTATTGGCTTGCCCGAGATGAGATGTTTTAAGGTGAATATGATTGAGGAGATGAGCTTTCCCTCAAGGCCCTGCTTTTCCCTGCCCAGCAGCTTCCCAGGGATGCTGGTCCAGGGCTGCTTCCCTGAGCCCTCTCGTGGGCTCCTTCCTCCACTGCAACAGCACATCCTACAAACGAGGCGTTTACTGGTCTCCAAGAAGATGATCTTTATGGAATGAGAGCTGTCTCCTCATCTCCCTGCGTAAGAAAAAAACGTAAAAATAAAGCAAAATTAGTATTTCATTAAAGGCGTGAGAAATTTCTAGGGTTTTGACCACAAATATCTTGGTTTTGTTGTGGCATCCAGCAATAACAGTGATTATGGAATCAGAACACAGAAAGCTCTTCTGGGAGTAGATCTGCAGCACAGCCTGTCACTGCTTGGCAAAATGCACTCAGGTGCTGATGGAAATGGAAAGGTTGTGTATTTGAGGTGGTTTCATTGAAAAAGATCATAACAAAGTGGATTAAGTGACACCTGAAAGGCTTCCTGGCTTTAAACAAAAATATCAGGACATTTCCTGACAGCATCTGGATCCTTGAGGGTAATTAAATGCCAGGTAATATTCTGTCTGGAAGAAAATAAATAAACAGCATATGTAAATACATATCTGACTGCCCATTAGATTATCTTTCATCATCCATGGATGTTGTGACTTTTGATTCCATTCTTTATTGGAATTGCTACGCTGGATGTCGCTGTGCAGTGCTAACAGAAAGGCACAGCTCCAGATCTTTGGGTCACAGAATGGTTTTGTTGGGAAAGGACCTTAGAGATCTTCCAGTTCCACCCCCTGCCATGTGCAGGGACACCTTCCACTATCCCACATTACTCCAAGCCATGTCCAACGTGGCCTTGGACATTTCCAAGCATAAAAGATCCTTAGGTATTGAAGTTCTGTTGGTATGTGGATGTTTTATTCCCAGGGAAATCAGTGGGGCTTTGTCACCTCTTCTGACCCCCAGGAAGTTACATTCCAAATGAGACAGAACATCCCAAAGTGGGGCTCTGGGCAACCTGGTCTAGTGGAAGGTCCCTGCCCGTGGTAGGGGATTGGATGGGTGACCTTTAAAAAGCTCCTACCAACCCAAACTATTCTGTGATTCTGTGAAGGCCATAATGAGCCCAGTGCAGATGCTGTTTATTGAATTTATTTTTTCCTGGTGATGGGGTAGAATTATGAGGCTGGTTTGGAAACAGGGACGTGAAGAGGATTAAAGTACAGACCGTCCACAGAAGAGTGTTCCAACAATTGTGCAGTGTGAGGCACCAGAATGAGCCTGAGAGGGCTGGCAAGCGACACAGAGGAGTGGGCTGTTACCAAACCAGGTCAGAGAGAGGAGTGGGACAGGGGAGAGTGGGATTTGGAGAGCTGCAAAACTGGGCAGAACTTTTAGGGTTGTCAGCAGCAACACTTTTCACGGACAAAGTGGACAGAGCATAACTTATAACCCATGTGCACGGATTAAGCAAAGGTTGTGACTTTCAGCAGTAATTTACTCAGATAACCAAGTGTCCTGCAGCTGCTGGGAATAAAAATTCAACATTTGTCATATCTCAGTGATTGCAGTCCCTCGGTACCTTCTATTCTGAGTGTGGGAGGTTATAAATATTGTTGATGACTCAGCATTTGCTTTAGACTTTTTGGGCTTTACCAGTCATGTTTGCACTCCTTATTCCTGTTGTCACTGTTTGTCAGTGTGAACCTTCACCCAAGTGGAGGAGATTTACAATGAAATCTGGGGGACATTTGTCTTTAGTTCAATTTACACCAATTTGGACCTTTCCTTCGTGAAGATTTTTAAAATTGCTTTTACTTTTCAATGAAAGATGCAAAAGAAGGACAAGATGATGCCGGTTTTACCTCTCTTTGGGAAGGGCATGTTCCTTCAAATATTTTCCAGGACGGCTGGAAGGATACAAAAATCCTGATTTGGGGATGAGCAGTTCTGGCACAAATACCAAGAGACGACACTTCCATCCTTAAAATAAGCCCCCCGACATAAGTGATAATTTAATATACATCATGCCATCTGCTTGCAGAACTGTGCAAGCTGCTCCCGAAGAAGTCAATGGGAAATGCATTTTTCCTATTATTTGAAGCATTCTGGGATCAATCTTGATGTCACAAAGGCAGGCAATAGTCACCTTTCCCCAAAGACAAATACAGCTTGTCACTAGAGAGAATAATCACTGCTGCAAACCCACCATTTCTCCTCTTCCTCTTTCTCTTCCTCCTCCTCCAGCTCCTGCCTCTGCCCTTCCCAACCCTCGGGATGAAAACACAGAGTGCTCTGCCAGTTAAAAAAGCAGATGGGTTTCAGAGCTACAAAGCACAGGAGCCCTGGCAGCAGCTTTTCCCTTTATCCACCGTGAGCTTCCATCTTGGAAACTTTTACTGATCTTGACCTGACCTGCAGAAACGTGTCAGCAGCATTTGAGGTTGGAGGAAGGACTCATTTCACTCCTTTCCCTTTATTGCAGTTTGTACAAAGGCTGGGTCAAGCCTTGCAAAGGTATTTTTGTCCGTGGGTCTTCTGCTGCGTCTCCCCAGGCTCGTTGGAACTTGGGAAGACTCCACTGAGGAGTTTTCCCTTTCTGATGAATCCACTCACAAACAGGTGTAGAAAAATTGGAGATTGAGGCCAACGTACCAGGGTTTTTCCCCAGAACCTGCTCCTGACTGGTGATAAACCTGCAGCTCGGGCATTTGCTCAGATAATCTCTGGAACTTGTCCTATGAAATTAGAATTGTTCCCTGCTCACCTCCTTACATGAGGCATGTGTTGGTCTGCAAACATCCCTTGCTCCTTCAGCTCAAGTGTCCAGTTTAGTCAAAATTCCCCTCTTCTCATGTTAGTGCTGTTCCACAGCTTCCATCATCCTTACTCCTGTCATTCATACTTTCCCAGCTTCCCAGAGTCCTTTTTGAGGGGGAAGAAAGGAGGCCCAAACAGCACAGATTTTTCAAGGTGCAGAGGCACCAAGATCTACAGACATGCAAAGCAATCCTGGTTGGAAGGGCCTTTTCGATGTCTCCACTCAAATCATAGAATTGTGGGATCATGGTATGGTTTGGGTCGGAAGGAACCTTAAACCTCATCCAGTTCCATCCCCTGCCATGGAGGGGAACCTTCCACTATCCCAGCTTGCTCCAAACCCTGTCCGACCTGGCCTTGGACATTTCCAGGGATGGGGCAGCCACAGCTTCTCTGTTACAATTCCAAGCAGTTTTCTCTGCCCAGACACTTCAAATTCAAGTTCCTTTGGTGTTCTTCGATCCATCCGCTATGGCCTGCAGATCAGAAGTTACTCATTTTACACCCCGCTCCTCTCTTGGCCCTCCACACTGCCTGGCAGGCTTCCTAATCCACTCGTGTTTGGAAAAGGATTGATAATTCATTCCTTCTCTTAGAAAGTAGTTCTTCAAATCTCTTAGTCTACCTTTTAATAGAATGCCTGCTCTCTATTTTTTCCGTGTTTGAACACGAAGTCTTCTTACTTGTAACAGCCTCCTTCGCTCTGATCTTTAATTACAGTAGCTTTCTTCTGGTCTTTTGAAAAGTCTTTTTTGATACACTCCGAGTATCTTCTCTGAGCCTCTAATATGGTGTCTTTAAACAATATCTCTGCTGCTTGCAAACATTTCACCCCGTCGTGGCTCGTACTAATTTCCTTTGAACGAGTCGCCTCATTTTTCGTAGGGCTCCTTTTTAAATCCGGCACAGTGCTGGTGATATTTTTGGCTGCCTTGTTCCTATGACTATACTGGAGCTCAGCACATTATGGCTTCTCCTACAGAGTCTCTCTTTGATAACACCATAATGATCCTGGGCTGCACAAGGAGTTCTTTCTCCAATGACTAAATCTCCAAGGAGTATTTGTTCACAGGTATCTAAACATTTACCCTCAATATCCGTTATATTTATCCAGTGTACATGAATGAAAAGGTTTCCCATTTTTATTGCATCTTGTGCACCCACTGTGTCTCTGGGCTCCTCTAGGACACCTCAGGCAGTGGCCCCAGCTAAGCCATTGAGGAATAGCTCTGTTGTTGTCCTACTCTTGGCTCTTGCCCAAAGAGATCTTCACCGACTCCAGCCGTGTCTTTCTCACCTTCCATCGTACCCTTCACTCCAGAACAAACAATCCTTGGCAAGGATTCAATTTCCAGACAAACACCATCCTTTACTCTCACACCAGGGCACTTGTACAGCCAGGAGGGATGAGCTGAAGGTCAGGAGAGCAACTTCACGGCTGGGAGCTGGAGTCTGGGCTCTCAGCAAGGAAAGGACATTGCCTAGAGGGTGGGAGATGCTGTTTCTCATACACTTCGTGTAATGACTCTGAAAATAGGGCTCTGAAAGTGTCCCTGCCCATGGCAGGGTGTTGGGAGATGAGTTTTAATGTCCTTTCCAGCCCAAACCATTCAGTGATTCCCTGTTATCATATCATCCATCTTATATAACTTTATATTGCTTTATATCTATATTTGATCCTGTTTTATGTGCATTTGCTCATGTTTTAGGGGACTAAATCTTTCCTGGGTCCTGCTTTTTGGAGGGGACTGCCACCAAACCCCCATGGCATTGTTGATCTGCACATTCTGGATCCCTGGTGGGATCTGGGCATTGTCTTCTGCATCCCGTGAGAGTGGAGCTGCTGATCTGGGAATGGAGTTGGAAAACATTCCGATGCCAGGAGCTGTGTGTACTTGCTGCAGAGCTCGTACAGGTGTGCTAATGAGAGACTCTGCTCATCACAAGCGTGAGACCTCAGAGATTATTAGTGAAAATGCCAATTTGCGTGTCTTGGGGTTAATTGAGGAAATCTCCAATGGAAAAATCTTGCTGCCACTTCAAAAGCCGGTTCTGAATACAAATTATGTGTCTCCATTGGATATTGCGAAACCTTTTCAACTTCTTTGCAAACCTGTAGGAATAAGGGAGGTTGTTGGCTCCCAGAAGTTTTCCTCAAAATTACAGACATTTTTTGTCTGTGTTGACGTTAACATGGGACTCCTACACCAAGCATGGAGAATATATGGGATCCTCCACCAAACAAACAAACAAGAGGCATGAATATTTTCTCAGATATTCCCCAGGCCACGTGTTTTTCATAGGAAAAGCTGCATTTCTGCTTGAAAAAAACAATTCTTTTTAAGTGGGACAACTCTCTTATTTTATGTCTTTACTCTAATCCAAGTTTCTTGCATATAAAAATAATTACTGTGTGTTTTTATCTTTGCTTGAGCTGAACAGTTGTTTGACAAGATGCTGTTGTCTCATTGAGCAACAGGGAAGCAGAGAACTGGTTCATTCACCTGATCCTGGCTAAGAATCAGTGCAGGTTTTTATTATCCTGGGATCACAATGTGTTTTATCATCACCTGGTCTTCCAGGGGGGTTTATTTCCTTTTACAACTGTTCTATTATATGCCACTGTAAGATTACCACCAACAGTGCAAGGCACAACCAGAAATCCCAAATATTCTCCCATTTAATTGCAAATGTTTTGTGATGCTCTGATCATTCCATCAGCCATTGGGGGATTTTATAAATGTCTTGCTCTACATTATGTCTGTATAATTAACTGCTCTTGTTGAAACACCTAATTTTTGGAGGAGTTTATGGAAGAACACGAGGGAGAGGCATGGGTTTGATGCTGATTTTAAATGAATTATTCCTTGGTTTTCAAAGTTCTCTTTTAGTGGTTTTGACATTCAGTCTTTCTTTTTTTAAAATAGCATGTCCTGTGGAACAAAAAGATAAAAAATTAATTAGAAAAGACAAGAAAAGAGAGCAAAAAGGCCAAATTTTCCCCTCAGCAAAAGTTTCTTAAAACTAAACTCAGTTCCTGAGCCTCCAGAAGAGCAGGGGAGTTTTACCAAATTCCTCTCGCTTCCCTTTCTCCAGTTTCCTCGTTTGAGCATTCCGACGGGGCTGTGCGACGCTGCTGATTTCAACGTGTCGCAAGGGGTGTAATTAAGGCAGAATTCTGCCTTGATTATGGCTCTGATACGTGCACTTCCCAGCAGCTGGAAGATGATGAGCTCTAAAACCATGGAACCGTGCAAAGCACGGATAATGCCGCGTGCCGTGGTATGGATGGGTGACAGGACACGAGGACGTGGCCTCAGGATGAGCCAGGGGAAGTTCAGGTTGGACATCAGGAGGAATTTCTTCATGGAAAGGGTGGTCAGGCATTGGAAGGGGCTGCCCAGGGGGGTTTGGAGTGCCCATCCCTGGAGGTGTCCAAGGAAGGACTGGACGTGGCACTCAGTGCTCTGTGCTGGGGACAAGGTGGGGATCGGTCATCGTTTGGACTCTATGGCCTTGAAGGTCTTTTCCAGCCTAAATGTGCTCTCATCTGGGGTGGGTTTCTAGTTAGTACCACAGAGGCAACTGTGGGAGCAGAAAATCTTGGGGTGAAACCCCAACGGGGTGCCCGAGCCCTGTCTGGGGTTAGTGGTGTTGCAATGCCTCTCCAGTGCTCTTTTGGGTGAGTCCCAATTCCCCAGGCCCAAGAGAACGCCCAGAGAAGCTGTGGCTGCCTCATCCTGGAAGTGTCCAAGGACACACTGAACGCAACCTGGAGCAACCTGGGATAGTGGAAGGTGTCCCTGCCCATGGCAGGGGTGGGATGAGATGATCTTTGAGCTCCCTTCCAACCCAAGCCACTCTATAAAACATCACATCCATGAAGTGGGGAGAACAACACAGTATTTTTCCCTTTGCAAAGGCAAGGGGTGTTGAGAGGATAAATAAAATTAATTAGTGCCTGAAATAGTAAAGATACACACTGCAATGGGGAACTGCACAATGAGGACAGGTTTCAAGATCTGTCACAAGCTGCTGAAGGAGAAATAAAAACCTATTTTATTCACCAGGTTTAACATGGGAAAAGCAACCCAGGCAGTCGCTTTTGAAGAGAAATTAGGAACAAAAGAGAACACATGTGGTAAAATGTTATAATAGTCAGAGCCAGAAGATCCTACTCATTTCCTGTAGGAGGAAAGTCACCAAGAATTGGAAAGGGGAAAGCCCACATGATTAAAGGAAGAACAAGATTGACTTCTCCCTGACTGACAGTCTCTGCATCAATGCTGTTCTGTTCCAAGACTCCTGTTCCCAAGGTAGTACAATCCAGCCAAAGATGAAGCTGCGGGAAGGCAGAGAGGACATCAAAGATTCACTTACTGATGTAAGAAAGAGGCAGAAAATTAAATCTCAGGTGGCAAACGAGGTTTCTCCACCCTTGCTAAGGTTGACCAGAAAAACGACCCTGGATATGAGATATAAAACAGCAAGTGCAAGACTGGAAAAAATGGGGTGTTGTGGGTGTGTTTAACATGTGACACACACAGTTCTGGCCGGGTGTTGAGCTCCATTTCCACCTCTAGTCACAAGGTGGGTATGAGTTGGATGAAGGCACAGCAAAACTGCTGCATCCTCAAGTTTTATGGTAAAATGAATCCTTTGTAAAAGACTTGTTTCCCAATTTACTCTTTATTGTGAAATGACTTTTCTGTATTTACTCTTTATTGTAAAATGACTTTAAAGTTTCAATGATTTTTTTGTGTGTGTGTGTGTCAAAATCAGCTTATATAGATGTGTTTACATACAAATTAAATGATTACAAATAAAAAGATGTGTAAATATTTGTATAAATAGATACTTGTTCTCTCATCCCTCTATGCTTCTATGTACAGCTTTATGTGATGGGACTCACACACAGAACTCATTTCTTTGCCAGACCATGACTTTCTTTGACCACAGACTTGGGAGTAAATTTTCTAAGACCAGGACTAAGTTTTCAAAGGAGGCTTGGCATGTCCCAGAACCACAGAGCCATGAGCAGCAGCTGTCTCAGCACCTCAGTGTGCTGTGCCTCCTGAGAGCTGTGGTGCCCCTGCACTGAGGCAGGGCTGGGGTGGGCAGCACCAGCCTCTGCAGCTTTTCTGTGGCATCAAAAGGGCACTTGTTTTTCCATATCTTATATAGGGGCCTTCCCACTTACAGATTTCACACTCCAGGTACTTGAGACTTGGCTTTTGTGAAAAAAAAATGGGATTTTCTTTTCAAGCTCAGCAAATCAGCGCTATTACAACACATCCACTCATCAGAGAATAGGTGGGATAGAGAAGCAGGTTTGGCCTCACATTTCTTCCTCTCAGGGAGGGAACCCTTTTACCACCTTGTGCTGAAGGTGTTGAGATGGGTGTCTAATGTGCCATGTGTTCCTGGAGCTGCTGGGAGAGCCCTGTGACACAGCCCTTGCTCCACCAATTAATCCCTCACCTTCCTTCACACCGACAAACTAAATGGGAATGAACAAAGGCCAGGGAATGGCTCTTTGCCCTGAGGCCAAGTGGCACAACTGAGCTCCCTGTCCCCAAAACAAGGCTGGCCGCGTCCACACCGTTCGCTGGGAATGAGCCCTGGCCCTTGGCTGTGCCTGGGGAATTTTTGGGTCAGTGTTAGTTGGCACAGACCAAAACTAGGCCAGGGAACGTGCTGACCATTTCTCTGCCCTCACAGCACCACAGGCCTCGCCTGGGCCTCCCCTTCCAGGCTAAAAGGCTGTATTTCCTCTAATTTAATATTTAACTGCCAAGTAAAGCTGAAAAGCTTCAGTGAAGAAAGATGATGCACCTCCACCCCATCCTGGGATCAAATCTCTGCGGAGAGATGGGGGCTGAAACTCTTCACAGAAAGGAGGGCATAAATCCCTGGTGTCCGGTGTCCTGCTAGATAAACCCATTCCCAGAATTAATGAAATAAAACTGTCCTCCAATTCTCTGGATTGTGCTGCTCCTGACTTGCTACCTTCCTACCTTCCTNAACTCTTTGGTTCACCCTTTCTCTCCCCACCAAGAGCTGGCAGAGCTGTTGTGGGTGGGGCAGGACAAGGGGAGCCCCAGCACTCCTGGCTGTGTGACAGAACAGTGGGAGCCCAAACATTCCAGCCCTGGAGCAGCATCCAAAGCTTCATCCAGACAACACAGCTGACCAGCCAGTGAGCCTGAGTGACCATGGCCCTGTCAGCTCTGTGGCATCGCTGTGGCCCCTGGAACTCCCCCATGGCCCAACTCCTGCAGCCCTTCCTCTCCCCCAAGCCCTCCTGCAGCACACGTAGGGCCTGACCCTGACCCTGACCCTCACCCTGACCCTGACCGTGACAGCCCAGGGATGCACTGTGGGGACATTCCCAACCCTTCCTGCCCTGACCCTCTCCTTCTTCCTGCTCCTCAGTGCCCTCAGTGTCCGACCCTCCAGCCTGAGCTGGGACCTCCTGCAGGAGCAGCCAAGCCCCCCAGCACCCCTGTGCCCCTGCCAGCTGTGGCCTGTGGGCTCAGCAGGGCACAGCCAAGCACCCCTGGCCTTGCCTGGGCCACATCTGCCCTGGGCAGACCTTTGAGAGCTCCTCTGCCAGGCCCTGGGGGCCGTGTGTCCGTGTGCCCTGGGTGATCCCAGCCATGTCCCCATGCCCACGGACTCTACAGGCACCAGTGGCACCAGCACCCTGCACAAGGTCACCCAGCTCTGGCTGCCTGGGAAGGTGCCCCTCACTGAACAGAGTTCCAAAGTCATCCTGAGCATAGAGCATGGCAGCACCACGGGCAGGATACATCGGGAGGCACAGCAGGGTGCAGGGACAGACCTGCCACCACCCCAGAGCAGCATGTCCACACATGGCATCAGGCTGGAAAGGCGAGGGAAGAAGAGAAAGAAGAACTCTCTGCCCAGAGCTGACAGCAAGCTCAAGGCTCCTGCAGGCAGAGCTGGAGCAGAAATGTAAGATTAGGCCTTTTGAGGGCTCACAT
>VZTH01013977.1:0-12720 GCA_013397815.1 Aleadryas rufinucha
GGGCTGACGCACCGCAGCAGACACTCATTGTGCTAATTACTGATGGGAGAAATGGGTCTTAATGTCTTCACAAATTACTTTATCTGAAAGAACCAATCAGGTTCTGNCTGGGCAGGTGGGGCCTGGGGCTGCTGTGCCGGGCCGGCTGCTGGCCACGGGCAGCGCGGGGAGCTGCGTGTTTGGAGGGAACAGCTGCCGGCTGTTGTGCTGCAGAGGCAGACTGCGCTTTGCGCTGGGGCTCTAGCTCCTGCCCCGAACCTGCTCTCCAGGCTTGGAGACATCCTTGGAGATGGGCTGCTCAGAGATCTGTGATTCCCCCCAGGACCCGCGGGNTTCATGAACATCAAGCTGCATTTTTTGCAGAATGCAGGTAATTCGAGCTTCTAAACTTTAGGACAACGTGTAATAGGCGGTTTGGGAAATCTGTACCTTCCTAGTACTTCAACTAGTGGGGAAAGGAAGAGGGCAACATGCAGCCAGGAGTTTAGGCTAAAAGGAGGCTGCATCCTCCAAAAACTTGAGAGACCCTACAGGGGTATGGCCTAGTGGACTCTATCCCTTTACTTGAATAAAGTTGCAGGCTCCTCTGTCTCTTGTGGACACTGGCTTTTCACAGCGTGATTTTCCGCACACCACCAAGTGTTTCATTTAATTATAACCCATGAGACAGCGGCTGGTCACCATCAAGGGGACTGTTTGGCAGCACTCATCAGTGCAAAAGGCAGGGATAACATGAATCTTGACTTCATTGCAGGTACCCATCTTAGAGTTTGGAAGAAGGCTACTGAGATTACACGTTAGAAATGTGCATTTGGTGTAAAAAGCTGTAGCATGCTCAACTCAATCTGTTTGTCTTTAGAGGCTGAAAACATTTGATTGTGGAGTGAAGTAAACATTGAAATCCTGGACTTCAACCAGGCCTTTGCTTTTCATATGCAACTGTCTGGTTTCAACATGTGATGGATCTCAATTTGCAGATGCCAGAGTACTCACAGCCAGGTGAGGACTGATTTTGCAGACCTCTGATGACCTCTCAGCAGCACCAGGTGAGGGGACGCTCCTGCTCTGCTGCCTCCCCCACCCCGTCGGCACTGTCGCATAGAGGCTGTGCTTTGGAAAACCTTGGCTACCATCAGTGGTATTCAAAAAGCCTGTGTAACATCTGGAGCAAATGGTGGCTTTCCAGGGGGCAAAAAAATCATGGAAATTGTCCTGTTTGGAGAATAGGGGATGAACATTTTTGTTGGAAACCACAAATTTCAGGGTGGCTCAGCCCAGCGTCACTGCTTCTGACCTCCTCGGGCACAGCACGGCTGCCGGGCCCCTAAGCAGGCCCTGGGCCCGGGCCGCAGTCCTACCCCTAGAGCGAGGCAGACAGGGCCCCACCCCGGCCGGGGCCGTCCCTGCACGGGCCGCGGCCTCCCGGGAGCAGGCGGTCCTGAAGCGGCGCTCGGGGAGTGCCAGGCCCGAGCCGGCTGCCAGCCCCGAAGGCCCGACGCGGTGAGTGCCTGGGCGCGCCGGGCTCCGCCGAGCCCATGCCGTGAGGCCGCAGCTGAGGCGGGGCCGGCGANGGGTGACTTCATGGATGGACTTCTGTTTTGTGTGCATCGCTATTTCACTTAGTTTCCTAGATCCTGCTGCTACTTCAAAGTCCCTGGTTACTGAGCCTCCCTCCAGCCTGAACCTGTCCCCGGCCCTGTAGCAACTACTGGACTGGCACGCTGTCTTTTTTCATAGTAAGCAGCGAGCTGACTCCTCTCAAATTTAGCTGCTATTGTGTATTAACAGGCTTTTGTAGGCACTTGCTGTGCCTGGCCAGTGGTGTGTGGAAACATTATCTTGGTGCATTGGTGTTTCTGACATTCATGAACTTAATTACAAACTGACAGAGAGAGGTATGGTTCCTAAAGCTCCGTTCCTGACACATACAGAAAACTTTGACACAAAAGATATAGTAAAACTATACATGGATGTTGCTGACTCCTGTATGTTGCTGCTCTGGCTGATCAACAGGGACGCAGAGAAAAAAAGTGATTTGTAATCAACAGAAATTGCTAGTTAACAGTAGGGACGAGTGTCTGTGCAGAATTCATAGCAAAATGCAAATGCCATCTCTTGTATAGGTGCAAGTGAAAGGAGTCTCTGTCTTTTTCTACTCTACCGCACAAATATTGGTATATTCAAGTATTATGTTAAAAGCAGTTTAAAGTGGTTTTATTTTTTTGCCACACATCAGTCATCAGGTGATCTGTAATTTTCACCAGGACTAGTTCTGTGCATATACTCTCTCTAATCAGGCATATGTTGGTCCCTCTGTGTCTTCATTTTTCATCTCTTAGTTACAGAATGATTTTTCTTCTACAACACATTCTTGTGATATATTTTATTCTCTTAGCTGACTTCTGTTTCTTATTCACTCCCTGGAAAGAAGCTTGCTCCAAGTGATGATCTACAAGATCTTGGTTTCTTAGGCCATGCACCTGATCAGCTAACTTTTACAGACCGTGCCTTTACATATGTTGCTGAGAGCTGATAGTTTCCACAAGGCCTTTGAGCTTGGCTGTTTGTGGTGCTTCATGGGTTAGAATTGCATTCTCTAGATTTGATAAAGCCATTGCTGTTGTGTGCAGTTTCAGTGACTTGGACTAATATAACTGGACGTGGACTGTGGCTTAGCATTCTGGAGGAGGCAGGGGAAGTTATTTAGACTGTAACTGTTTTTCTTCAGAGAAGTAATCTGTTTGGATTGCTTTACTGAATGGTTGTATTGCACAGAGTTACAGAAAATGCACTGGAATAAGAAAAGAATGAGTGAGTAAGCATTTCTGGCTGTCTTATTTTGATTTTGTTTTTAAATGACAGATGCTTTCTTTACCTGTCGAAAGAATGTGCTTCTGGCGAAGAGCCCGTCCACCCAGATAGAAGGTGTCTTTGCTGCCACCAGAGGAAGATCGGTCCCAGAAGAGCAAGAAGCCCTTCTCCAGCAGTGGCTGGAGGAAGGAGTAGAGAATTTGCCAGCCAGTGAGAGTGTTCCAGCAGTGAGGAAAGTGTCAGTTACACTCCCTAGTGACTGGTTAGAAGGTTCAGAGCTATTGATGACTAGCCTCAGTGACCTGAATACATCTCCGGAAGTCACCCGGTGTGCTGATCAGCAGCTCTCAGAGCTAAACGCCTTGGCTTCTTCAGAACTGCAAGATCATGCAGTGGCTGAACTGGCAAGATTACCAGCAGAGGAAACTGTGACTGTAGGAGGCAGTGCCCCTTGGGCAGCTGTGGTGCCACAGACAGATCACCAGACAGCTGGCTGTGCTGGTATCAACGTGGAAGTGCTGAATGATGACCCAGCTGTGCTGGCCTGGAGTTTAGGGTGTGATGCAGAGACAGTGCCACCAGTGCTCCCAGCCCGGCCCATTCAGGATGCGGTGCCATTTTATCCTGTCCCAACAGAGGTGCCCTACCATGGTCAGTAACGGCTCTGAATCTGATGTTTAGCTTGGGATTGGCACTTGTAGTGAATGTGGTCAGGTTATTGTGTCTGGGCTTGCTGTCACTAAGACATTGGTTGTCCCCGCAGAATTGACAGGATCTGCTAGTGAAAACTGTAAAGTGAGTTTTTACTGAGGAGGGGCTGATCATAGCTAGTGGTTTCTGTACTGTTAGACTGTCTGGTCTGAATATCAGTATATGTTCCTTAGCCAAATGCTACTGGCTTTATACTCTAAAAAGCACCGAAAAGTGGGTCTGGTGTTTCAGTATGCTTGACTCTGGTCATGTGTTATGCCGTCCCTACAGACAACTATCCAAAGGTATCCAGAAAGAGCATCTGAAAACCAGAGTGGGTGAGGGTTTGCTCAGAGGCTAGAGTGCCCTAGCTTAGGGAATGAGAATGGCTATTTTCTGGGTCCCAGGGGAACCAAAATACCAGCAAGGTACCCAGTGTGGCTGTAACTTTGCTTTTTGTCTCTTGCATATAGAGATCTTATGGAGAGACTGGGAGGATCTTTCTGTCCAGCCCTGTGTCTTAGAGGAGGTCTCAAAAAACACTCCTCTATTTGAATTTCGAGTCATGTCTTACAACATCCTTGCCCAGGACCTGGTGGAGCAGGGCCTTGATCTCTATGTACACTGTCATCCAGACATCCTGAACTGGAACTACCGCCTTCCAAACCTTTTGCAGGAGATCCAGCATTGGGATCCTGATGTAAGTATGACTGAGCCATCCCTATCTCATTGTCACCAGAATTTGAATTCCTGCTTTGATCTAACAGTATCAAGAAAAGAAAAAGATGGGGGCAAGTCCTAGGAAGATACTACCTGCTTGGTAACTGAACACTGATTGCTCTGAGAGTGTTTGAGGACTTTCACAGACCGTTTCTTTGGTGTCTGTCTTGCTTTGATTGTAGAAACTAGTCATACTTTGATAGCAGGGCTTCTATAAACAGCAGAAGTAGAGGAAGAAGGACCAGTTTTCTAAGGCAGCACAGGAGGGGAAGCCTGCATAGAAGAGGACTCCATGAATTTCTGTATTCTTTGAGTCCTCTTTGTGGGATGAAGGATCTTTTGCCTCATCACTGGAAAACTGAATGATAAGCTAATGTGACCCAGAAAGTTATTGCTCTTCATCTGGAAAGTACAGGACAGAGTTGCAGCGATGACATTTCTGGTTGGAGGGGTGGTATGTGAGTGCACTTTTCTGCTTTCTTCCTTCCCCCAAAAAAGGTAACTAACAAATACTTGTGGAGTGAGTGAGGTCTCTGCCTTCCTTCCAGGTTCTGTGTCTCCAAGAGGTGCAAGAGAACCATTACTGGGAGCAACTGGAACCAACATTCAAGGAGATGGGTATGTTCTGCTTTTGTGGATCTGTACATCCAGCTCATGAGACTGGCCAAGAAGTGCTTCCTGCTTAATGTCTTCAAAGCACTCAGGTTCAAGAGACCTCTTTCTGTTTGCCAGGTGGCTGCTGGCCCTACTTCTGAAGTATCTCCCTAGACCTTTATCCTTTCTTTTGCAATTGATGTCTCTGAGGTGAAAGATCAGAGTAACAGAGGGCCCTGGGAGGACAAGGAGAGAGAAAATATCCCCAATGATTAGTAATAAAGGGTGATTATTGTAACAGAATTGGGTATATTGCTGTACCCAAATGTAGTAAGAACCTTTTCTATACAGACTTGCTGAGCCTGAGGCAGTGACTGGATAAACCTTCTAATAGGTGATGATTTCTTTTCAGGCTTTGCATGCTTCTATAAACGGAGAACCGGCACGAAGACAGATGGGTGTGCAGTGTGCTATAAGCACAGCAGGTTCCAGCTGATCAGCCTCAGCCCCATTGAATACTTCCGGCCTGGTCTGGACATCCTCAACCGGGATAATGTGGGCTTGGTGCTGCTGCTACAGCCTGTGCTCCCAGAGGGCCTAGGTCTGAAGGCAGTCAGTCCTTTGTGTGTGGCCAACACTCATGTGTTGTTCAATCCCCGTCGAGGAGATATCAAACTGGCCCAGGTGGCCTTGCTGCTAGCAGAGATTGACAAAATTGCAAGAACTACTGAAGGCAGCTACTATCCTGTCATCTTGTGTGGAGACCTGAACTCTGTACCTGACTCTCCACTCTACAAATTCATCCGGAATGGTGAACTTTCCTACCATGGGATGCCAGCCTGGAAGGTAGTTGCCAGCCAGAACTGGAATTGGATAGCTCTTTATTGCATGCTGCTAGAGAAATGCATGGCTGCATTCTTTCTCTTGTGAGGAAATAGTCTTAATACTGAATAAAATTACTCAGCAGTCTTCCCCAATGTCTCCAGCACTGCAGGGGAAACAAGCAGACAAGTGTGTGCCTGTTGTTTCCACCACTGCTCTTTTGGTTTCTCTTGACGCTGATTTGTGATAATTGACCACTTAATTTCAAGTCTTTTTTTTCCTTTCCTATGGAGTTTTTGTGCCTGGGTGGCTGGAAGTGTAGGGAAGTGCAACTCCACCAAGACTTACTGAAATTTTATGTGGACGTTTGTTCTGAAAAAAGTTTGAAGTGGGTACCTATGCTAGAGTCTCTTGTGGTTATGTCTTACTGTGTGTCTGTGATCAAATATGTGGTTGACTTTCAAGCTAAATCATCACTCCAATAAGATGCCTGTAAAGTATCTTGTCAGATGACTTTTAGCTAATTGTATCTGTCCCCTGCAGCTGAAGGTTTATTATACCTGCACCATATTCTGAATAGCTTAGTTCGTGCCTTTCTATGAGGGCATTCTCCCTCATAGAAAGTGTGTATATGTACATTGTCTACAGCTGGCAGAAGTTCTGCTCTGTGTCACTGATGGTTGCTCTCCTTTTCTGGCCTTCTTGCAGGTGTCTGGTCAGGAAGACTTTTCCCAACAATTGTATTCACGGAAACTGCTGGCCCCACTGTGGCCAAGCTCACTGGGTGTAACAGACAAGTGCCAGTATGTCACCCTGTGCCAGCCAAAGAAACTCGGTGAGCTCCAGTATGCACTGACAACATGAGTTTGCTGAGGATGGGCAGTTTGTGGGCCTTGCTGTCTGTCTGAGTAGCTTGGGCATGTGCTGCATGAGGCACTCGACAAAGGTTCTCTCCTCCTACTTGGTATATGAATTAAATACAATTTTTCCGGAATCTATTGCTGTAGCCTTATTTCTACCATTTTCTTTCTCTAGTCAAGAGCTGCATGTTCCTCTACCAGTGTCAATTGCTCTATGTATCTCTTTCATATTCCCAGACTTACGCTTTTGTGCAGTTGTGAACTATGTTCAGCAGGCACAGCTTTCATCTGCAGGTGTTTGGGGGTGTGGTTTTGGATATTGTTTGCAAACCGCTGTTAAGAAATCATTCCTAAGACCCAGTTACAATCATGTGTGTTCTCTGCATCCGTAGAGAGGATTAAAAAAATGGAGCCCACACAAAATGACTTTTTTTAAAATCTTGAATGTAGAACTTGTATTCAGCCTGATCTCCAGAAATGTTTTTTCTTTTTCAGCAGATATTTCCTTGAGTTATGCACTAACTGATCTGCTTGAAAGTCCCTTGAACTTGTGGTATCTCAGAGAAGACATTCATAATTTGTACTGACCATGACTGTTGCATTCGTAAAGGGATAGCAATAGCTGTGCTCTGTTCTTCTACTTTCACACATCTGTTCAGTTCTACATGTAGATTATTAGGTGATTTCTATTCTCATGGTATCAGAATGCTTGGGCACAAAAGCCTCTCTCAAACAAAAGAGGTATAAGAGGCCCAAAGGTCTAAAATATATGTAGGTGTTCCCTGGAGATATGACTTTGCTGCAGTTACTTTCTTTTAACTTGTACTTTTCTCTGCAGGGAGACGTGAATACAGCCGTGACTTCCTGCTCCAGTTCCGCTTTTGCGATGTTGCCTGTGAACGACCACCACAGCTGGTCCTCTTGGAAGGTGTGACAGATGCTAAACCAGGTATTAACAGGAGACTTTTCAGCTTGTAACTCTCCTATCTCAATGGAGCACCTCTCCTCTGAGGACAGACTGGGAGGGTTGTGACTCGAGAAGAGAAGGCCCCACTGAGGCCTCGTCTTGGCCTTCCAGTACTTAAAGGGGGCTTATAAAAAAAGAGGGACAGTGACTATTTACACAGGCATATAGTAGTGGGACAAGGGGAAATTGTTTTAAACTTCCTAAAATTCTTTACATAGAGGGTAGTAAGGCATTGGGCCAGATTGCCCAGAGAAGCTGTGGATGCCACATCCCTGGAAAATGTTCAAGGCCAGATTGGATGGGGCCCTGGGCAATCTGATACAGTGGGTGACATCCTTGCCCATGGGGTGGAGGGATGGAACTAGATGATCTTTAAGGTCCCTTCCAACCCAGGCCATTCTATAATTGCATGATTCTATGATTTCAAGGAAGACATGAGGTGGATGTAATGCGTGGTAAGGAAAGGGAAAGGCAGAAGGATGCCTTCTGTGACTGTGATTAGGTTCTGTGAGAGCTCAGAGAAGTATGCTCTTACCTCCTTCATACACACTGACTGTGTTCCTTGAGATGCATTGAGATTCAGCTTCTTTTTGTGGCTGTTTCTTATAAACTTCTTTTAAGCTGAAACACATATGTATATTTCTTTTTTCTGCTTCAAGATTTTGGTGGTGGAGAACAACCTGAAGACTGTAATGATACACAATAGCCACAATATAGATGTCTCTGGAAGCTGGTACCCAGTAGACATTGCTGCACCTCTGGGCCTTGTGGCATGGCTGGTTCTGCTTTCTCCATTTCTGTTCTGCCTTTCTAGGCACCCTTTGAGTAAGCTGTAGGCTAAGACAAGCAAACTTTCTTTGAGAGCAAAGATTGAAATACCCTGAAGTTTGAGAATATTAAATGCTTTAAGGCCATGTCCTCAGCAGGACAGAATAGGACTTCTCAGTTGTTTGCACTGATCTGCTCTAAGGATGTTCCTGATAGTCTTACAGCTGGTGTTTCCTTTGGGTATCTTCGTTTAAGATGCTTCTGACTGGAAGCTGTCTGCTCTTCTTAGGCAAAAAGACTCATTTGGTTTCAGGAGGAGCTTCTCAGACTTGGGATGAGCAGCCTGTTCTGGGATCTGTGTAGGTCTGGCTGGAATCTCTTTGCTCCTTTGCAGACCGCCCTGCACACTGGCCCAAGCCTGCTGCCATGGTGAAAGACCCTGATCCCCAGCCATTCATCCCGAGGTAACTTGGTGCACCTTCAATGGCCCCAGTCTTCAAACTCAGCCTTGTTTTCCTGAGCACTGAAAATCTGGCTGAAGTAAAGACTGAAGTAAATGTGAGAGTGAAAGAGAGTAAGGAGGGCTATCTGGAAGAGCTAGATCCACCCAGGACTGTCCCAGCAGCTGGGTGCTGCTCTGTCGGCGCTGTGTTGGTGAGATCAAGAATGAAGGGCATAGACATATACAGGACTGGGTATTGAAGACGAAGGAAGTTCACAGTCTGTCTTGCTTTGGTGTAAGTGGAGTGAATAGTTCTGAAAGATTTTATGTGCTCACAAAGTAGGAATAGTTTAGACAGTTGCATCCGCAAGGGAACATTCAGCTGTGACTGCAATACCGAAAAGGCATAATTCTCTTTCCTTCCTTGGTAAACAGTGACTGTTTGTGTGCAGGTGTTCAGGTGTTATCCAGCATGGCCTCAACCTGACCTCTGTCTACAGCCACTTCCTGCCACAGAGGGGACGCCCAGAGGTCACAACGATGCCCATGGGGCTTGGAGCCACTGTTGATTACATTTTCTACTCAGCAGAGCCTGTGGAGAGCAAGGCAGGTGAGTGTGGCAGTGCAGGGCTTATCCCTGTGACGTTGGAAAAGGACTGTGAGACAGGCCAGATGGGCAGTGCCTTTCGTTAAGCTGGAGTGGATCTACAGGATGTGTCTTTGAAATAATACACAAGGTGGAAGTAACATTTGCTCATGTACCATGAGAAGACACTGTTTATCTTTGCTGTGAAAAAAATGAGGCTGCTTAGGTTCATGTAGACTTTGGAGGAAGCTAGAACAGAATGGATTCTTTTTTTCTGTATAAATATCTTACTTGTGCTCCTGGTAACAGGCAGTGCTGGCTCCTGAGTTCCAGGCTTGGACTTGAACTGGACTTGAAGACTTCTGGTCTGTCTGAGACCACATGGTGTTCTTGGAAGGAGGTGACTGGTTCCCTTACAATGGCACCTTCTCTCTGCTACCTGAAACAGGAGTTCTGTTGATGAAAGACTGCATGTAAATGTATCCAGGAACTCTCTTGGAGCTGATTTGGGTCATGTCACAATCAAGTTTGGGGAACAAGTTAGGAATGAAGAGATTAGTTCCTCCTCAGGGGAGAATCTGAAGCTATTGCTAGGGCACAGTACCATGAAAGGAACTTCTCATGTTAAGCAACTACCTGGTGAATTTAGTGTATTCTTGCTTCCTATGCCTGCAAGTATATGAAACCATGAACAGCAGTATTGTAGGATGCTCACTGCTTTCACATCTAGGCTCAAAGGTGCATGTAGTGTTTGTGCAGGCTGTCTTCCTTTATCAGGGAAAGAACAGGAAAGGATCAACAAGCATCCATCTGTGAGTATACAGAGTTAATCTACAGTGCCAGTCTCTGGCTGATGTTTCTTTCCACTTTCTTTGTCAGGTCGCAGGCTATACAAGGATGGAGCCCTGAAGCTGCTTGGCCGTCTTTCTCTTCTCTCTGAAGATGTCCTCTTGATGGCAAATGGCTTACCAAATCCTTTTTGTCCATCTGATCATCTCTGCCTGCTGGCTAGCTTTGGCTTGGAGATCTCCAGACTCAGAGAGAGTTAGTGTTGGTTCCGTTTCCCTAAAGAAAAGCTGTTCTGAGTACAGCAGTTGAGGCTCTGGATTGCACTGCTTGCAAGAAAACCCTTTCCTTTGTTATGCCCTAAAAGTCCTTTTCTCCCCTCACACCCTCACTAAAAGCAGGGATGGGAGAGTCAGAGCACTTTTTGCATTGGTATTTTCTGGGTCTCTGTGAACCTGAGCTGTGTTCCCAGTGGGATGCCAGGTGTATTCAGGCATTAGCATCTCTTAAAGGGATCCTTGTTCCACTGCCTTGTTTAGCAGGTGTTTTTGTGCTGCAGGAACCAAAGTAACTCCCGTGTTTATTTGTCCCTGTGTGAGATTTTCAAGGAGCTGGAAAAGAGAGGGGTAATGCTATCTGCTTTTGGTTAGTTTAATTGCTACCGAGGAGTATGGGATGTATACCCCAATACTCCTTCACACCAAAGCAATAGTTCTTTTAATTTCTCAATAATAGTTTAGTCCTTTCAGGGCTAGTTGTTGTGTTGCCTTTTAGATTGGATCTGCTAACTGCTTAGAAATGTCTTTTACTTAATAATCTGTAAGGGTTGACTTGATGACAGAAGGGTTTGTGTGGTGTAACAGTTTCTACAAGAAACTGCTTGCTGTGACTAATGGACCAGGGAATGGGATAGCCAGGAATGGAGCCAGGGGTTCTACTGAGCCACCCACAGTACCTCTAGAACTGCAGCAAAAACCTAGAGGCCTTGGGGAAGGCTTCCTTCCTTTCTAGCAGTCTCAGAATGGTACCTAATTTGTCTTTTTTAGGAACAATATTTAGAATCCTCCCAGTGAATATCCTGTGGAAAAAATTACCCTGTAAGGCATGACAACCCCAGAAGGCTATAACTCTGGTTGTCTCAAAAGAGAGATGAAAGTGGAAGGCATGTGCGAATCAGCAAAGCCATCAGATGGAAGAGCTGATCTTGTCTCTTGCCCTATTCTTTTCTCTGTGCACTGCCTATTGCATTCAGCCTGCCGGGGTCAATAGCCAACCTGTAACATCCATCTCCTGCGCCAGACTAAAGTCCATGCTGCATCCTTCTGGACCCAGCCACGTTTAGGTGGATAGAACCCTTAGGGTCAACTCCTGTCTCTTGACATGCACTGGGAGGCACTGGGAGGAGGGGGAAGGCTGTGTAACTTGGAGCCAGACTGCAGTCACTTGGATCCCAGTGTACCTTTGGTGTCCTATCAATGTGCTTTTGTCAGCAGTGGCTTGGCCGGTACAAAAGCAGTCGAGCTGTACCTGTTCCTAGAGTAAATTCCCCAGTTCAGCCTGACATTCTGTGCTCAGTTTCTCCCCAAGAGATGAGACCAATATTGAAAGAAACATTATCAATCTTCTGTTCACAAAGGAGGCAGGAAATCTGGTGCCACCTCAGGTTTTTGTGCGAAGGTACAGGCGACTTGAAACATTATTTGTTCTTTGTGGTCTATATTGAAGGACTTTGTTCTTTATTGAAAAATAAAATACTGCTAATCTAAGAAAATACCACAAAGTAACTGCAACACCTTGTATTTCTGGCAGCTGAACCTCTGAGGACTTGCTCAACAAGGTTTTGCTGGCTGAGAGGTGAAAAAGGGCAGATTGGCTACACAGAAAGTAGCGAGGGTTGAAGAGAGGGAAGAAGTGAGCCTGTTATCTCCCAGCACGTCTCTAAATCCCAGAGGTGGCTTCTTTGGCCTTGGGCTTGTCTTGCCCNTTTCGTTTGGGAACCCTTGCCCTCCTCCCAGAGAAAGCAATACTGCTGATCTTTTACAGCTCACTTCTGTAAACTACAAAAACAAGGTGTGTGTGGGGAGGTGGGTTTGTGTTCTGTGCCCTTATGAGTATGTAAGGACTGCATATTCCCTTCTAACCCAGCCAGATGGTGTGGTATTTGTCTGGTTATGTGTAGATGGCTTTTGCTACCACTTGTGAGTTTCTGTAAGTGAACAGCAGTCTTGGGGGGGTGTGAATAATTTTGCCTTTAGGTAATAGTTCTGGCATGGCACTGCTGCAGGGGGAGGGATGCAGAAGTGTGCATTTATATGACTTGTGTTTATGTCACAGTTCGATTTCTGCAAGTACTCTTACTCTGATTTTGTAAGCAATTGTATTTATAAAGGGAGGGAAGGAAAGGGTGAACTGAGAGCTTTACTTTCTATCTGGCTCAAAAAGAGGTTACCAGAAGGCAGCCTGGTTGCAGATGACTCCCTCCTGCTGTTAACATTGTAATAGGAAGCTTAGAAGACGCTAAAGGTTTATCAACAACCAAAAGCACAACAAAAAATTCTGTGACGCATGGTGTTGGCACTTAGAACTTTAACTATCTGCTTCCATTGTAATTTCTGGCTGGGCCTGACGGTCAGTTGATGAGGAGGTGTGTGTGTGGGGGTGTGTGTGTGTGTGT
>VZTH01013977.1:12741-32032 GCA_013397815.1 Aleadryas rufinucha
CCCATTGAGACCCCTAAGGTGTGCGCTGTACACCAGCAGATGAACTGGTTGCCCCTGCACTGCCTGAAGCACCCTGCTAGTCCTGTGATGTAACTCAGGTGGAGGACCTGTGATCCAATATCACAAGTGCTTTTTCCATTTTAAGGAAACCAAAGCCTTGTCTTGTGGGCAAATTGCATGGAAGCATCTTGAGGAGGTTTTAAGGTTCCAGCTATACTTTGCTGGAAAATCTAAGGTTGCACAGGTCAAACTAATGCTTTCCCTTTCCATGCATGAAATAATGTGGCATGCACTTGAAATGGTTGAGTTTTTGAACACTAGATATGGAGTCATGTGCTGAGAAACCCCAGGACAATGCCTACAAGTCCCCTTATTCTTCTTTCTGGTGGTTATAGTGCTCCCAGGGTGACATGCAGCTCCCACAGGCATGCTCTATTGGGCTCTCATAGGTGAAACTATGGCAGAAATGCAGGACCATTGCTAGTGACTGCATAGAGACACAAAGGCAGTGTTTATTTTGACCACTGTCCCAGAAGCTCTAGTATAGACTCTTACGGAGGTTGTCTGTTTCAGGAAACTAAAATCGCCTGTGTTCTAGAGCAATTTGGGCTTAATGTCAAATGGGTCAGGAGACCTGTGAATGCCTCTGACTCTGTGGGATTATAGGAGAACTTTGGAGGTGGGGTGGGTAGAAAGTTCCTAACTGTAAAATAGCGACTAGCATATAGTTGTTGGGAGAAAATAATGTGTTTTGTGATGCTTAAGAAGAGCATCTGGGGATACAATCAGAGCCTGTGGTAATGAGCATCGTAATGGGATGCAGAACTTCGATTCCAGATGTAGCTCTTAGCACTGTTTCTGGACCTAAATGCATGATGAGTTGTCATTAACACCGCTTTCTGATGAATTACAGAGGGGTCTGTAAATGGTTATGAAAGTAGAACAGCAGTATCTGCAATGCTGAGAAAGGGAAGGTGTAACAGAAGTAATTACCAACTACATCACCTTAGTAGTGATGTAGAGTTCAGGGAGACTGGTGCTTAGGGGAAGTGATGCCAGAGACTACTGGCAGTGTGTGTACATTCCCTGTTAGCAGCCTCCTAAGTTGCAGAAGCATGCAGCTGTAGAGGCAAGCACGTATTTGACAAAGTATCTTTGCTAAAAAACAGCTTAGTTTGCACCACAGCTGCTAGGCTGTATTTAGTTACGCTATTTAGATAGAAGTTGGACTTCCTTCATTTTCTCATTTTTAAGTTCATTGCTTCAGGAGGTTGCCCTTCATAATCAGTTTTCCCAGTTACATGGGATGGGAAGAGTGGTAAACAATATAGTTGCTCTAGTTTCTTTCCTGTTCTTAATAAATGAAACTTGGCTGCTGTTTTGAGATCTTTCTCCATGCCTTTTTCTTATGAGCTTTGTCTCCAGCAGCTGTTTTCCCATGACTGCTCTATCCAGTTGTCTTTCTGAGTTACTGATGTTTATCTCTTCTGTAGCTGTATTTCTTCAGTTAAAAGTTGTGGGTTGAATTCTCTAGGTCTAAGTTTTATTATAAATGCAACATTTAAATGGTGTCAAGATGTAAGATAGTGGGTTTCCTCACCCCTGAAGAATTAAGTGGGAGCTCTGAAACGAACACTTAGATGGGAGTTACACTTGTTACATAAAACAAAAAACCCGAGTTTCAGATTTATTGTTAGTGCTCTGTATACCACCTGCTTTGCGAAGGTCTGAAATATACTTGACCTCAGTTTCTCTTCTCTGAGGAGTCTCTAAGAGGTCGTAAGAAGTTCAGCATCTCAGAATCTCTTTTAAGAGTGGATCAAGGTATGAGTCCTGCTCTTAACAATGTGTTGATGATGGTGTTGGCAAACAGTCTGCAAAGCAGGGTGTTGCTACAGTCCAGTATCTGTTCCCATTGCCACCACCTCAGTATAGGGAACATTTATTGGATATACTGTTTACAATTTGCAGACATATCCATGGGTCATCCAAATGCAGATGAACCGTTTTGTTGCTTCCCTAAAGGGGGAACGCACAAGCGTTAGTGGGATACCATCTCCTTTCAGACTTCCTGTTGTGCAGACTAATTGAATTGCTGGCTGCACCTGCTTCTTACCAGACTGTAGCTGCCTTGCCTGTAGTGCTTCCCACAGCACTGTCATGCTGAAATGCACAAGCTGAATTGAATGTACTGCATTGTGTTTCGAAGTATAATACTGGGTTTCTGTAGAGAACTCACCTGTTAAAATGATAACCAAGATTTAACAGCTGGCATGCCTCAAACTCCTTCCTTCTGTCAGCTGTACACATTTGGCTTCTCCAGTCAAGGCAAGTTGTCTTCCAGCTTCCACTGAAAATATCATTCTAGTCTTGAAGCTATTTTTCTTTTTATTTATTTTAAATTTTTAAAATTTTCTTTCAGATTTAGACTGTACATTCTTGTGCTCTTGTATAAGTGGAAAATTATTAGTAATTTTGATATGACAAACACAGCAGCTTTCAAGGTCTGGGTCTGGCAAATGGGAGAAGGACTAGGCTAGACACTGGCTTGTGCTACGACAAAAGATGTATTTGTTCCATCCAATCTTTCATTTATACACAAAAAGACCTGGCTTCAAGTCTTAGCAATTTTATTCAGTTTTTCATTCTTTTCCTTCTGGATGCAAAGCCTTCTACTTATATTTATTCTATATATTCAGTTATTGGCCAGTGTCTGAAGCTGCTCTTGAACTGGGTGTAGATGAATGCAGTAGTTATTCTATAGTTATTCCTCTCCTCCTTTCCTCCCCTAAAATGAGGTTAGGGATAGGATGGCACTCACTCTTTGCCAAAATAAAAATGTAATCCAGTAAAGCCAACTTGGCTGAGTTAACTTAATTCCGTAATGGCCTGCTATCCACAGCATGTCATATGCTTTTGCCTACCATAATCCTGCAATCTCTTCATGAATGGTGCTCTTAAGGCTCAGTCTCACTCTCTCATGAATGAATTTCTGTGTGCTTTTAGACATGTGAGAGCCTTAAGTCTTGGGCCTCTCAGAGTAAAAACTGACAGGGTGTGTTTTGTTTTTTTTAAATTTTCTGCTTCAGCATATTGTTTATCCTTCCCACAATAAAGATTTTCCACTTAAGGTCCAAGCAGCATAATCTCTTAACTGACTTGAAAACCTAAAACTGCAGGAACAACCAGTAGCAGGGGAAAAGCCTGATGTAAGAGGGAGCAGAAAGTCTGTGGCCACATCACTGTTTTGCTGTTGTCACTCCACTCTCTAGCAATCACCCTGATCTATACATCCATAGTGGATATAGGAGTTACCTGATTTAAAGCAAAATCTGTAAGACACGGGGCCAAGGATGTTTTCAAGCAAGCATCTGAAGTAGATGTTTAGTACTGTGCAATTACTTTCCCTCAGGGCAGAAGCTATTCATATAATTAACTTGGCTAAGAGGGACTATTGCATGAGCCTTTCTCTTTGGAGTAACAGGTCAGAGAATGTTTATTCTTTTCCTATACACACTGTAGGCTTGCCTACATCCTGGCCCTGATCCCAGCTATTACTCATTTCCCTAGAGAGAAAGGGTATGTTATGCCTGAAAGATGATAGCCTGAATAAAGTTGGATCCCCTTGCTGGGGATCCTTGCACTGAATCTTGCAGCTGACTGTCCTTTATTAACCCAGCATTTGTCTTGAGAAGTCCTGGTGAAGTCATTAGTTTGGAAGGTCACTAAACACAGACTTGGAGCAGAATTGCTTTTCAGGCCAGGAAGGGAGACTGTACATTGAAGAGTTGAGCAGTGCAAGCAGAGGTTTGTATTAACCCTTACAGTATTGTAAGACTGAAATTTTTGGTGCTGCCTGCACTGAATTTTTTTTTTCCCATCCAGCCTGACTGATGGCAATTCAAGAGGAAAACATGAGTTCTGGCCTCTGCTAAACAGCCATGTACACACATACATATATACATACATACATACATACTTTCTGGCAGCTGCCTCTATGTGCACAGACATACTCACCTGTTCAGATGATTAAAGGAGAACGAGGGTTCTTTCATGTCCATTAGTCTCGCAAGTACAGGACATCTTTACATAATCTGCCTGATACCATCACTCAAGGCTGTCCCTTTGACTTCTCAGCTGACATGTAATGGGAAGGTTTAAAGCAGAAAGAAGGACAGTACAGACAAGTTGTTTTCTCTGCACAAGCTGAGAGCAGTACAGAGGGAATTTTATTGTCTAAGTGTCAAAGGAAGCAGGAAGAAGTATCAACATGAGAGCCATGGGAAGTGCAGTAAGAACTAAATCTAAATAAAAATTCTGTGTTGGCTACATAAGAACACAGAACCACACTGGTTAATTACAAAAAGACACACATGATACTGTTCTTAAAGAAAGAAACTTTCAATTTCTTAGTTCTGAGCTGTACCAGTGATAAAGATGTAAATGGTTTTGGAGCACCCTATCAGTGCTGGAGTAGAATACTGATGTGCATGGAAGGGGACTGCTCTGGTCCCACTAGCACCATCTCAACCCTGACCTGGAGGGAAACTCTGCTCTGCAGAGATTATGGGGGATTCAGTAGCCTTCTGGGCCTAAACTGAGTTGCTCTTGAGCAGAAAGGGCCAGGGCACCACTGAAGGAGAGTGGTTGTGATACAAGTAAACACCTGTTCAGAAGACAGACAAAAATATTAAATTCCCTAAGGAGTTCAGCCTGGCTGTAGAGGGGCCATCTCCACCTTGCTCTGGGAGAGCAAACATCAAGCCAGAATAGCACTTGCTTTGTTAAGGAAAATTATAAATCCATAATGAAGGTCTAAATGTTGTCAGGACAACAGTGCAAGGCCACTGGAATGTGTGGTGTTATTTCAGCCAGACTTGCACACACAGTACACCTGGGACACCCCCTGCCTATATCTACTGTTTGATCATCAGGACACTTGCAATACTTCACTCAGAAGCAGCAGGTAACTAAAGCAACCACCCGAAGTGATTAGCCAGAGCCACTGGAGCAAGGTCAAGCCAGTCTAAACCAGACTCTTGCCCTTTGGCAGACAGGAGCTTTCTTCTGTTCTTTATGATTTCTTAAACTCTGAAATTTTAAGGACAGTCATGTTTCAGTCTATACAACACCACACATGAGCCTACCTTAGGGGGCAGGCACCTGATTAAGGCTTTCACTGAAATACTTAAAAAAATGCATCGTGTTAAGCGGAGTTGCTAACAGCAATACAGCTACTATGTGAACAGAAACTATGTTTCAACTGCAGTTCTGTAATCATATATTCTGATAGATCCAAGGATACTATGTACTGACCCACAGCCTGGCACACAGGTAAAATAGTAACTGAAAAAAAAGCACTCCACTCCCACCTAAAACACTTGCTAACATACCTCAAGTTCCTAAAGACTCCTTTAGCTTCTACCAGTTAAAAAAAAAAGGCTAGCGTCTCACAGACTGATGGACACCCAACCCTGCTCTTTAATATAGAAAGTTTGTGTGACAGTGATGCTGTAGCAGAAAGTTTTGCTCACTAATGAATCTGCCCATTAAAAAAATCGCAGTTGTCCAGGTATCAAGGGACCTGTCTACATAAAAGTATAAAGAGGGACTCTTATTTCAAGGTTTGCATTACATTTAAAATAGTTTCACCAGTAATAGGTCAGCATTTGTTGAAGTCTTTCAAAGCTCAGCTCAGCTTTACATACAATGCAGGCAGTGCCTATCCATTCCTAGTGTACGAACACAGCTCCCTTCCACAGAGTTTACAGGACCTGTACTGCAGAACAGACATCAGGTGAGACCTACTGAACAGTGAAATTTACATCACAGAGCTACATGAGTGACCCCATTAATATTTAACATTAAAAAATTAATAGGACTCATTGAGATCCATCTTACTTGTTCTGCAGGCACTAAGGAGAATGAGTTACATTGTCATTCCTTCTCTGCAGCTCTAAAGCCTGCAGAAGTGAAAAAGACTCATCACCAGCCTTTCTTCCTCTTGCTTCAAGGCAGACAGACCAGAAACCAGAGCAAATAGATTGGGGAGGAAAGAAGTAGAAGTGCTAAAGTTTGTCTTGCACTGTACCCTCAGGTTTCTTACAGCATAAAGCTAGATTGCATTAATCCTCTCTGTCATGGAAGGATGTGGTCTTGTTTGTTAGGAAGGAAGCAAGCTTTGTATTGAAGTGATTCATCCAGTTACAACGATGGGAGGAGCAAGAGCAAGAAGGGGAGAACTCTATGGTCCTTTTCCAGTTTCTTGCACCATCTGCTAAACTGGAGATACAGAAACAGTAAGGAGCAGGAATTCTGCGACACAGAGAAACACAGTAGAAGGCTTGAAATAGTAACCCTAGCAGAGGGCACTTGTCTGCACCTGTGTCCATCTTGAGAAGTTTATCAACATTAGATACATGCAAAGAATTAAATACCTCCTAACGTATATAATTGTGCAACTAAATCTTGAAAGAGGATGTTCTTGTCTAGCTGCAGCTGAGGATTAAGAGACCTTGAACTCTACCTGTCATTCATATCTTAAACATCCATTTCCTTTGGTTTTCTAAGCTATTGGCCTCAGTTACATCCTGCAGGAAAGCACTTAATTACAAAGTAAAACAAAGCATTTTGTTTTAAGCCATTCTGCCCTGGTGATCTAACACTGCTGAACACCCCTGTTGCCCTGCTCTCAAGGAAGCATCATTAACTTGCAGCTGACCCCTCACTTGTCCCGTCTGTTTTAAAGTCTTCCTCCTACCCCCACATTTCCCCTTTCCATCTAAAAAAAGCTCAAGTCTGTCCAGTTATTGAATGTTCTCTGTATTAAGCTACTAATTACTCTCAAGAGCTCTCCCAGTTACTCTGAATTAACTAACCAATCGACTAACCAAAGTCACGGTGAGGACACATTCTAGTCACCTCTTACAATTTTTTTAAAATTCTGGATTTCATCCACTTTAATAAAACCTGACATGCAGTTTCCCCTTGCTGACTGCTGCTTTTATTTATCATATGATTCACAGTGGCATCTGAACTTTCAGTCCGCTGCATAGCAAACATTATGCAAAGGCAGTTTGTGGCTTCCAAGTGGCCCATATAATTTACAGGTAACTGTGCTCCCTTTACAGCTAACATCATTGTTAGCATCCAGACACTAAATATGTTAATTTACAGCCACACAAAAATGACCAGAGGACATGTTCAAATGAGTGCTTGGCTCACTACTGCTGTTAATTTCAATTGTTGCATATAGCTGGATATAAGGGAGTGGACAGGTGTTGCACTGCACTGTGGAAACTGGCATCCTCTTCTGGATTAACCTTCTCTTGGCTCAGCAGCAAGTTCTGCCACATTCTTACAGATTTTGCTCCTGGTTGTATAGCACAGCAGAAAAGTACAGACTACAAAGGGAGATTGGAAGGATGGACTGCAGTGGTATGGATATGCCTTGCAAGTTACATCACAGTTAAGGATGTACAATTAGGAACCTGTAAGGCCTGAGTTAAATCGCTTGTGGGTGGTGCTTCGAGGATTAACTGCTTTAACTAGACAGAAGAGCTGATTTGTTTGGGGTTAAAGACCCATTCTCTGCCACCAAAATAGCTCTGCTTATTAGGAGGATGTGGCACAGGAATACTGCAACAAAAAAAGTAGTAGAGCTAAGCTCCATCATGTTTCTAACAAAGAAAGAAAGGAAAGAATAAGCCTGGTTCTAACAAAAATGAATAGGTGGTATTTCAGAAAGTTTAGCTCCTTGTCAGTGCTGTGATAAAACAAGACTGTTTCTCTCAAGGATACTCCCATGCTCAGTTTTTGCATCCCCTAGATCCATGCATCCAAATCACTTCAAGATCATGCTGTTCTGACTTCTGCAAATCCCACTGTTCCCATGCCCTAGGCCTCAAAGAGAGATCTGACAACACTCCAGATTTCTGAAAAGCATTACACTGCTTAATCAGTAGTACAACACTCCCCCAAAAGAAGCATAGGAAGATTCAAGGCCATAAGTGGCAGAAAGGCCCAGCCCAGCCCTCTGGGGAAGGTCACTGTAAATGGTGCTGTTACATACTGCAGCTACCCCAAGAGCCAGAACACAAGCACAGCTCTGGCACTGGGGTGGGGAACTGCTTTCAGGAGGCTCCAGGCTGAGCTGTCAGGAAAGCAGCTGCAATTTCCTTGAGCAGGGCTTCTCACAAACAGATGTATGTAACTCTAGCACTAACACTACAGGGGGAAAGGAGTGAGACCCTTGTGGAAAGGAAAAAATGCTTGTAAAACCTGTTCATGTTATTACATCCTTCTTTAACTGTTTACTCTTAAAACTCATACCTCAGTGACTGAAGTGCCTGCCACAAGCTTTCTGAGTAGCAGTTACTAGAAGTTAATAGAGAGAAGGCTGATGAAGAGATGATGCAAAGTTCAGGTTTTCCCCCAGCCCCCCCCCCGCCCCATCTCCATTGCTGGAACAATTGAGGTCGCTGTGCCTATTTTCATGTAGTGGTGTTATAGGCATATCCTGATCTACTCAACCACCAAAGGACCTACAGCAACAGTTCACCAGCGTTGCAGTGGGCAATCATCCCACTGTCTACCCCCTCAGAGACAATGAAATGCTTTGAAATAGGTGGGACTAAACATACAAGATGTGTTTTTTCTGGATGAGAAGACTTTGTATGGTCAATAAATCAGGCTGAGCAAATTCAGACCTATCTCTCACAAGAGCAATGATAAACAAAGTGTTCATAATGACAAAACCAGGAGTTTTTGTACAAGATTCAGGGGCCATCCCATTCCAGCATCACTTCTCCCTCAGCCCTGCAGACCTTGCAGGGGTTGAAGATTCTGTGCAGACAGGGAAGAAGTACTGTTGACAAGATGCTTCATCTGCTTGCTGTCAGGGTAAAGATAGCAAGTCCATTGACCCCACTCACTTCACATTCTTCCTGAAGCAAACTCCCACTAATGTACAGATTTTTTTTTTTCTTTTTCTTCTTTTTTTTTAAAAATACTCAAGTGAATTAAGATGGTCACCTCTCCCAGAATCAGGCAGGCGAATCCTCTGGGACCCATGGGATCCAGCTCTGGGACTGGCCCACTAGTAAGTACCTGGGAAAATCAGCACTCCCTTTTGCTCCCACTCCCCTGTCCCATTTGTCAGAATCACTGCAGGTAGGTCCAGGTCCCAACTGTGGCCAGCAAGAAGTCCGTGGAGCCAGGCATACAAGGCACAGCTCTCTTCACACCCGGATCTGGTACCCATTGAGGTCTGGCATGGCTTTGGAATCGGCAGGCTTCTTCTCACCAGATGGCCTGTGAGCAAAGAGGGTAATAACTCTTCAGAAACTGTTTTCAATCAGGAGACACTGCACATAGAAATGGCAGCACAGGAAAAGGTACAGGAGAACTTCAGACTGATCCTGCACTACTGAGGACAGGACTATTCTGCACCCTCCAGTAATTCTTCCAATGATCTCAACAGAACAGAATGCAAGTTAGGAAGTAGGAAGTCCACTCTGGAACCCCACGTTGTTATCAGGAAAACAATCTTGCTGACAGCAGAATAATTTTTGGAATCTCTCTGAGGCACAGGTCTGTGAAATGCCAGAGCTCAGACCCATGCATAAGGTTAAAAGTCAGCTACCAATATCACTGTCTTTTTGAGCTGCCTTTCTCCTCCCTGCCAAAACAAGCAAGCAAAAAAACCAGCTGTCCCCTCAACTCCCTAAGCAATGATAAACTCACAGTGGTACTGACTAGGGAAGAATGCTACTGCAGGTCAGAGAAATATCCACTGTTCTAAAGAAACCCAGTAGGACATCAGAAGGATCCAAAACCAAACAGCAAGGTGGAGTCTGAGTAAAACAGATGTTCTAGATAGGTCTCCTGCCCAGCAGCCCCACTCACCGTCGGTCCCCACGGCTGTTTCGCCGATGGGGGCTGGCCTGACCTCTCTGTGGGGAGGAGACATCTTTCTTTCTGTCCTTGGTGGGAGATGGTGGTCCAGTTCCTTTCCCAATCTGCCAGAAACATAAAATTGAGAGCTACATGAGCAGAAAACCAATATGAGTAATAACAAAACCCACAAAAACTAAAAGTGATTTATTATATGAGGAGAAAAAGACAAAAAGGCAAGGCAAGTGCATCAAAAATGCAAAAGCCAGAAAAAACAAGTGACAGTGACAGCTATGGCTCCAAGGACTGTATACAGTCCAAGCAAATCACAACTGCAGCACTGCACGAGCATCCATTAGAGAACCAGCCTGTATACAGTGGGTGGTATACAGAGAGAAAGAGGACCCAGCCTCCAATTCGCTTTCTACTCCATGCATCTAGAAGACTTTCCTGTCACTTCACTCCCCCAGTACACCAGCAGCCAGGCAAGACAGTGGATGCAGCACTGAGTTATTCCCTCCTTGCTGCTTACCTTCAGCCTCATATCACGGGCATGTCTCTCAAGCTCTTTGCGAAAGTCCTCCCGGGTTAGCTTGTCTAGATCCAGTATGGAGTGCTTCCACTCAATCTGCTCCACACTGTGTGGGTCATGGGACACACAGTGGCCCAGCTTCACCTTTTTCAGAGTGTGCCAGCAGCGGCGATACGCCTCCTCGAAGTCAAAGATGAGTTCACTCAGTGTGCGGAAGACAGGTGCTTTGTACATCAGTTCTTCACGTCGGCTGATGCCCAGTGCCCCATAGCGGCCTCCAAAGTTCACCCCCAGCACGATGTGTCGGAAGTAGTTCCCTGAGAAGTGGGATTTGAAGCTGATGGGGAAACGGTCCAGTGTGGTCATGTTGTTGGTGAGGTAACTGACAGCAGCCACTATTCAGGAAACAACCGGTGATAACACTTGCCTGACAAGACACTTCCTACCTGCTCCAGACCCTCCCAGCCTGCTTAGTAGACTCCCAACGATTCAGGCATCACATAGACAGGATTTGTTCTCCAGGTCAAGAGTCCAGCTCATTGCAAGCTGCCCTAGTTTCATATGGGTTATGGCCTCTTCAAGGAGACAGTCAACAAAGAGAAGTTAATTTTGATGCAGTTTTGTGATGCAGAAGTTGCAATGCTAGCACCTTAAGTGTACTGTATTCCATAGCTCCCAAACTGTTAACACTGCAGCATTATTCCTCAGTTTGTTTTAATGTGTTTCACTAGCTACTGTTTCACACACTTGCAGGATAAGGGTCCTCCACTTTTGAACCATTCACTCACCATCTCTGCCCCTCCAGGTGCATGAAGAACCTATAGCCCAAGTACCACAAACCAAACCTGGAAAATAGCTAGGAAAGATGTGTACTTAAAGACAACACACATCTAGAACTAATAAAGGCATTGCCTAAGCTAGTAAGTGACATAGACCATAATTAGAAACTGGGGAAGATCCATAACTTATTTTAATGCAGAACACATCCAGGCTGTAAGGGAACAATGCTATTCACAAAGGATTTCCTGACCTAACTCTAGGTAGTGGTTTTGCCCCTCTTTAGATGGTCTTTCACTATCTTGTCTAGCTGACCAGAGCAGCAGCACCCTTCTTGGTGAAGGAGGAGCAACTCCAAAGAACTAGTTCTGATACTATAGAGAATTGCTTGGATTTGGATTTCATTGGTGGGGTTTTGTGGGAGAACTGGGGAGGAAAAAAGGAGGAATGTGGGGCTTGGTGACAATAGTATCATCACCCTCAAAGCATCACAAGCAAGAGAGCAGAAGCAAAAACACAAGGATGGACAGACATGCAAAACTCCAAGAGGAAAGGATACATTCCCAGGATCACAGCTTCCAGGCATTTTATTGGCAGGGCCTCTTTGGTCATTTCTTTGGCCAGGTCCATCAGCCTGCAGAGTGGTACAAGGGAAAGATGAGGACAGTTAGAGGGCTTGTGCTATGCAGTGTGGCCAGTTCAGCCCTTTTGCACTATATATGTAAGGTAGGTTTACAGGAGAGAGGGTGGCCCACAGAGGATAGGGAACAGAACAAAGTATCTTCTTTAAGAAGATATTAAATCCAAACCAGGTCTCTGCCACACACTGTTGTTGCTTCCAAGGAATTAACTTCAGTGGGTTGAAACAAAACTGCTTACTAGGCCAACCTGGGTTCACAGGGAGACCACAGCACTGGCTCTGTGAGTTCTGGATGGACACCAATGTGTCCACAAGTAAAACCCTCAAAGGACCGAGAGCCAGCAGTGTTTGCCTCACAAGGCTCAAGGACAATAAAGCCTTCTCTGGCATTAACCCTAGTCTCTGTTCAACGAGTACCATGGAGGAGACATTGGACTGATTATAAAACAAGGCATTTAGAGTCACATATATCTATGGAATAGATCAATACTGTATGCTCTTCAAGAGAGTCAATGAATACCAGGTGCTTACTGCCAGGAACTTCTGGGGCACAGCAGTTCCCAAAATTCACAGTGAGGAGAATACCCTTTCTTGTTCAAAGTATGAGTCACCAAAAGCTTAGTGAGCCTAGATTCTGCAGAGTCACTCACAGGAGCTATGAAGTCAGACCTGTAAAGATACTTGGCTTCCACAAAGCTTTTTTAGAGCAGGACCTAATTTCAGAATCCCTCAGAAGTTCATATAGTTACATTCCAATTAGAAGCAGGCAGAATATGCACATTTTTGCAATACATTATCGTTGGTTTACTGGATTTATTGATTCATTACAAAAAAACCCCTACTCTCATTCTTGAGAAAGACCAGACATGTCTCTGCCCAGCTATGCCCCAGGCAATGAAGTTACCTAAAGCAGAATGGAGCTGCAGTACTGAAAGCCCTGAGTGCCACTAGACCTTGGGCAGGGAATGGAGAAAAAGCAGTGTGTATAGCAGGGCTCCAACAACAAAGAAAGGATTAAATGTTATAGAGGCTGCCAGCACTTACCCAGTCAGAGGTCTGCTCTTCTTAATCTCAAAGAATTGTGTCCCAGTGTGATTGTACCTGGAAGCAAGAAGTTAAGGGCTTGGCAGCTTGGAAAGTAGAGTTTGAAGAAAACTCATCTGAAGGACTTTCATGTTATTTACTATTCTCACAGCAAAGTCATGATCTCACAAATGTAGTAGCAACACAAGAAAATCCCTACCTCCCTTTCCTGCATTTCTCCCATTTACAGTCCCTCCTCACTTCCACTGTATTTCCTTGTCAATTCTTCTCTTTCTCATACCCACACATGGGTTTCCACTCCAATTCCCAAAGGTTCATGCTGACAGCACATGCTCTGCTCAGCTTTCTGGTTACCAGGGCAGAATAGTTTGATAAACCTCTTCCTGCTCCAGTCTGCACATAATACATGGAGCAATGAAACATTCCTGGTACCGTATTCTAAGACTGACTGGGATCCAATCCAGAGCACAACCACCCTGGATGTGTGAGAGGTGCCAAAAGGTCGGCCTTCTTACCTTGAATTAGGGCTGAAGCCAGAGCTACATCTGTATCTCATCAGTGAGATTAGACTGTGTTAGCATGGCATATACCTGCTCTCCAGCACAACAGGAATGGAGAAATCTCATTCCCAGAACACAGTCACACAGGCAGCTCTGCATTTAAAGGGGCAGGAGACCACAGATGCACAAAAGCAGGGTGGCTAAGTGTCATTTAGATAGCTACAGAGAAGAGTGACTGAGTAGGACGAACTGAAAAGGCTTTCCCATCACCACAACTCACCCACATCTTAACAAAGAGGTGATACAGTTTGCAGTACATCTGACACCTGGCTGTCAGGATCTCAGATACGTGTGTTTTTAATGAAATACCACTGTAAAGCCACTGACCTAGAAGAGTGGGTAGTGGGGAAAGGCCCTTGACAACATGCCTGTTTGTTACATGGAGTGAACAGAACCGGAAGGTAACTTGGGGAAAAAAAGAAAAGAAACGGAGCAGCAAAACAAAACATTATCCCCAGTCCAGCTTCCTGTTTTCAGGGAACAAGTTTCAGTTCTCCTCTAGCTACAACAGAAGGAGCCTTTCTGTTTGTCACAGGGAAAGAAAGTCCCCTGGCTCTCTCTTCCTGGGTTATCACACCTGTGAGTAAGGTAACAGCAAAGGATACTGAAGCTCCCTGATGTAGCGCTGTACAGCTTCCAGGCGCTCAGGGATGGGGGTGGACGGCTGGAACACAGGCACACTTGGTATGGGAATCTGAAATGAGGAGCAGAACATAAATCACTGCTTCCAAACTTCTCCAGCTTCTTGCTGAAATCAGTGGCACATAGCTATAAGGAACATGTTCCTCTGAAACCAGACCCTTTTTGCTGCCCAAAGTGACCACACCAGAAACATTCCTCTATTTCCACAATGGAAATTGGGAAGGGATTTGGAATGAAGCATCACCACAGAGCTGCAAGAGAAACTATGTGAAAAGGTCCTGCATTTATGCAACGTCACACTGGAAAAAATAGATAGAATTAACTGACAAGACAAGATACAAGACAGTAAAGCTATCACCTGAGGGAGCTTGGCCTCATTTGAGTACTGAAACTGAAAGGCACAAAACAAAAATAAAAGAAAGAGAAAGGCAAAAACGGAGAATGAGTTTTCCAGTATCACCAGAGGGTGGAACAGTCCTGCAAGCAAGGGTAGGAAGGTCCTCCACTGCTTCCAGGCATTTCAGGTGAGTTGGTACTGACTAGGACACAGGCTTGACAGCATGACTCGCTGCCCTGTAGTGTCTGGTGTTTTGAATTACATGGTCAAAGAATGACTTCTGGATGTTCACCTTTCAGACTGCTGTCCCATTCTGAGGCCTCAGCCTTATGGGTCCAGTCAGATTTTCCTCACTATTTGCTCCACAGGGGATAACTGTAGTCTTGTCAGCAGCTGAGAAAATGTGTCTAAGAAAAGAGAAGGGACCTGTCCACAGAACAAATAAAAAGAAGACACAAATTTGGGATGACTGACAGACTTGGAGAAACAGCCCAGTATTTTCTTTCTGAAGGATAGCTCATGCCTTGCATGCACCTTGCTGATATCAGACTGCATCTTTTCTCAGCAGTTTGGTTTTTAACATTTCAGTTCCTCCTCAGACTTCCCCCAGAGCTGGCCTATCCACAGCTACAAAATAGGGAGTCAGAGCCAGTTCTTCCTTTGAGCCTTCCACTCTGCTGTGCACAACTGCCTCTGCTGGACAGGGTTTTGTAGCCAGTGGCACTGCTTAGTGCACCCTTCACATGTATTTCTGTGGTCCCTCATTTCCATATACCTCCTTCTTCTGTCCTGTGTTGGTACAACTGCCTGGTGAACCAGGTCAGGCACCTGGAGCAGCTGAAAGCTGAGCCAGCAAGCATGGGTAGTTTTCAGCCAGATCAGTTCCCTGTCCTGGCTTGGCACACGGTTGCACTCTGCTAGTGCTCCCCAGCGGTACAAGGACCAGAGACCGTTTCACCTTGAGATGGGCTGGTGCTGCCTCTTGCATCAAGCAGAGCCACCGGCTGCCTCCCTCGTCAGGGGCAGCACAGGCACGATGGGAGCAGTTGTGAAACTGGGTTTGTTCAGCTGCAGCAGGAGCAGGGAAGGCTCCAGAGAGTGGCACAGGAATGGAGCCATCTCTGGAAGCGCACGAGCTGAGTCAGTTTGGATGCTGTGAGCTGACACACTGAGTCATAGGAAATAATTTCCAGGCAGAAACAACGAAAGAGGTAACAATCAGGGCAGGCTGACTATTTAACTTTGTTTCATTTCTTCAGCATGGAGACTTTCATGCTTTCGAGTGGAAATAGACAGATTAAGTGCATGTTGACAGCACAGACTAATGATTCTGGGTAGTTCCTCCTCCCTTTACTAGTGCAGACCCCCAAATCCCCTTTTCCTCAAAGGACTATGCAACACTGAGACAGCACAACGGCAATCAGTTCAGCAGGGGACTAGTTAATGCAGAAGAGCCTCCTGCACCTCAAGTAATTAAACTGATGAAAGTACACTGTGCTCTCGCTCAGATCTGGGCCTGCAGCCCAGACTGGGCTACAGTTTCTTTTGCATCAGGTCTATAGCATTTTAATAGGGCAATGAAGCAGGAGGAGAGGAATAAGGTCTCCATCCCTCTATCCCACACTGACAGGATGAGAGATCCTTAAAGTTTTTTCTTACCCAGCATCATCCACTGCACATCTCAAAAGGGCTATAAATATTAGGTAGTTTTCACAGTCCTTCAGAAAGCAGAGGGGAATTTATTTATAACAGAAAAGATAGGAAATCAGATCTATTTTGACTTCCCTCTAGTTATTCTGAAAGCTGGAGAGAGAGCAAGGAAGAGAGCCCAGATTTCCCAGAGTATATAACCTCTGCCAGGCTTAGAAGACCAAATGAATACATCCCTGGTCCCTCATCACTTGTGTGGAGTAGTTGCATCACCCCACTCCTAGATCCATGTACCCTGGCAGGCTGTCTAAATGCATGGGATTGGGACTCTGCTTTTAGAAAGGGGATCCTGAGAACAACCAAGATTTTAATATACTAAGTGGGCCATGCTGTATGTGAGGAAAGGCAGATGGGAGCAAGGCACAGGCAAAGCTCCACCCTTATCGGTATCACAGAGGTGCTCTTCTGGCCAGCCTAGTTTAGCAGTAGTTTGTTTTATAGTACTTATGTGTATCCAAGTATCTCCCTACTCTTCCTTCTGCAAATAACACAGGAGCAATATCAGTCTTGGTTGAGAGCCTGACTGAAAAAAACAGATTATTTTTTCTGGCTCTCTCGGTCTGATTCCATTAGATGCAACTCTTCCTGTCTTTGCCCTCATAACCATCTAATTTAAAATCTATAATTTCTTAATGAGCCAAGCACACATCACTTTGTACTTCCAGCATGGACCATTTGATGGTTCCAGCAGCTTGAAGCAAAGCAATACCCCACCCTGTTGCTGGAAAGAACACAACCTACAGGAGAGTGGCACTCTCAGGCCTGCTCACTTGATGCCCACTCACCCCAAATCTACTGGAAGGAAATGGAGACTAGAGGAGATCTCTGAGCTCTCAGATGCCAGTGAGAGGCACAGCCCCTGAAGTAAACATCTGTCTAATCACAGCCTCCTACAGTCATCATTTTACAGTATTTTTGGTTTTTGACAGCTTTTTTGAGAGTTATTTCCCCCAGTGCTGGCTACGATCCATGGCCAAAACTTTGGAGTAGGCAAGTCACTGTCCCATTCCCAACACCTAAAAAGGACTATTCACCCTCCAGCACATGGAGAGAACCTGGCTTTTCAAAGGAGTTAGCTTTGCAGAGTACACTTACTGCCCTGATTCTCATCTGTTGCACCAGTCTTTCAAAGAAACTTGATGGCATGGAGACAAGTGGTGACAAGCAGCCCTCAAAGATAAAAATACATCCCTACAGGGGAGAAGGAGCTAAGGAAGCAGAGCTCATCCATCCTTGGGGTTTCCTGAATTCCAGTATCCTCCCAGCTGTATGCCCAGCGAGCTTGGGAATGGGATCTCAGATGGCAGAGTGCTGAATATAGTTTATAGATCTATTTCCCAGGGGGCCTAGCAGATACAAAAAACGCCCAAACAACCCAAAACCCAACAACCCCCAAAACAAAACAGCCCAATTATCACCTCATGTTGCAAGAGCTCAGACCACTTGTGTCCCCTAACTGTAACCCTCTTGGATCAAGACCATAAAGTGAGAAGAGTGGAAGTTCTTCACATAAGACCAAAACAAGGGACTGAACAATGTATTTCCCCCCTGTCATTCACTGGAGTCTTGTTTGTCAGCTTCTTTCTTCCATTTCCCTCATATTTTTTAGCCAAATCACTCCTTATGGTTAGGAAATTAAGTAGTGTGTGTTCTGACTGATCTGAAACATGTTTTCAGCCTTCACTTAGGCTCAGGACAAAGTCAGAAGAAAGGAAGGAAATCTGAAAAGGAAGGAAAAGTCTAATGGAGCTGGAATAGAGACTGTAATCCGGACTCAGGATTTGTTCCAGTTGCTGCTACATATGCCTATAACTCTTTACTGCACAAAGGATGTTGCATCACTTCTCCAGAATCCCTCATGGAAAGCAGTATAGATTGTCTGTGCGCTATATAATAGCATGTTCTTCCATACTTCAAATCACCTTCCCAAGGAGGTAAGTCCTTGCTAAAAAAGCCTGAGATGAAAAAGCTTCATCTTTTTGTATCCCCTATAAGGGTGATGGGCATACTCTTATAACCTGCCAGTGGAGTGACACACCAAATGTTTGCAGTGTCTTTTGTTCACAGTACACCAATGAAAGGGAGAGATTTTTCTCCAGCTGAGGTGCAACGCAGATAGCAACAATCACAAGAATTCACATTCAAATGTTTCAGTATGGTACAAGGCTCAGTGAAATGGTCAGTGGTTCCTCTTTCGTAGAGTTCTCTGCAGCAAGGCCAGGAACGTGCTTTGAAATGACATCTGACCCTACACCAGCAATAAGCTCTGCAAGCGTTTGCTAACTCCTCTTAAAACGCTTGGCATCAAAAATCTTTTTTGACTGAGGCAGTTCTGTTCCAGAATTCCTTTTGGTGTGAGAGACTGTACCCAAATAGAATTTCTTCAGGTTCAAAGGCTCACCTCGGCCTGTCTCAACCCCCTACCTCAAGTATTTGGACTCTTCTAAATTTAACTCTCCTCTTTTCATCATTTATTCAGTCCTTCTCTTTAGGCATTGCCCATTTCCCCCTCATCCCCGCTCCAGACTGTTCACACATTAGCTACCTGAAGTCCGTTTTCCAGCAAGGCCGCAGAAGAAGAGGGTGCTGCTGGCGCACCAGACAGGGCAGAACCCCGTAGACACCCTCTTGCACTCCGAGTTAGACTGTGGCTTTGCTTCCTGCAAAAGCACTCCCGGAGCCCGTTTTTCCGAGGAATCGCTCCCGAGCCCGGGAGACCGGCCTGCTAAGGGGACAGACGGGCGCCTCCTCCCAGGGGGATGCCTCCGTTTCTCCCCTTCCCTTCGTCCGCCCTGTGGGGAACGGTCCGGCCCGGGCGCTCCCGCCGGGACCCCGCACCGCACCAGCCCGGGGGTGTGGGAGTCTCACCTTGGGCAGGTCGGCGGCGCCCCGGATCCTCTGCGCCACCTGGTCCCCCTCGGGGTGGATCCTGCCCACATGCCGCCACATCCGCTCCCAGGTGGGCTCGTCCACGGGCAGCCCGCCGCGGTTGACGAAGAAGGGGACGCCGCCGTCGCGAAGATCCTCCTCGCCCTCCTCCTCCTGCTGGTCCTCGTCCCGCGGTGCCGCCGCCTCGCCGGACGGGGGCTGCCTGGCCGCCGCGGCCCCGTCGCCCGCCGGCATCGGCATCGCCGCGCCCGCACTCAGCGCCCACC